>JADRCD010215111.1:0-18460 GCA_019843815.1 Montemys delectorum
GAGAGAGAGAGAGAGAGAGAGAGAGAGAGAGAGAGAGAGAGAGAACAAGTTGAATAAATGCAACACAGTGAGAAAAGACACAAAAGTAAACAGCATGCACTTTAAAGGCATGGGGCAAATGTGTGTAGACACTGTTCCAGCTCCTGGCAGAAAGGGCAAGAGTGTCAAGGTTGCTATCAGCTTTGAACACTTCTTTCTAGAGCTATAGCTCTTTGCAAATGGTCCCCAGGCTTGAAAATTGGTCACGCTTCTCTCCAGGTGGCAAGGCCCATTTGTATATCCAAATACACTAACCAGTAATTATGGAAATCAGTACGTGGAAAACATTGGGGGGGGGCAGTGGATTGATTGCTCAACACGAAGCAAACTAAAAATTGAGTTTTGCTGTTTCTCATTTTCCTGTTTTCCTTCTCTAGACAAGAAGACATAGACATGAGAGGGGACAAGGAAACCATCTGGATCACAATGGCTCCAAGTTTCACATTCAGGTCTGCCATCCAAGTGAGGATTTAGAAGCACTCCTCTTAAACCAATGACTGAGTGCTGCCTGCCAATTCCTCCCAGAACTTGGCTTTTCTTAGCAAGCCATTCCATTGCCTTTATCCTCTCTGTCCTTTATAATAAGAATAAGAGAAAATGATGAATTGTACACCGTCACCAGGGATGTCATCGGGGTAATGGATGCAGAATGAATTGGATACAATGAAAAAAGGGGGGAGGGGTGCCTTATGAAGACAGTGGAGCTTCTGAGAAAAGCGTACAATTTATTTAAAAAAAAAAAAAAAAGACTAAGTAACATCTAGAAAGCGTAACACATTGGCCCATAAAATGATAATGATTAAATTTTGTTACTAGGCTAGGAATCATTTAGTAATCAGACCTATATTTACAGGAAACTGATAAATTTATAAAATATACATGATCAATTTATTAATTAAAGAATAAAAGTAAAGAACTATGTTAGTGTAAGAGAACAAATTAACACTGGACGTTGTGCTATCTTCACTGGAGTTTCTCAGCCTGCTGCTCCCATTCCTCAGTCCTCTGAATCTTTCTACTGCCAGAGCAATATCATTTCTGCAACTACAAGTTTGAAAATGAAATATGCTCAGTTGAAATAATATTCTGACTAGGCACCATCTGAGAAGACATTGTCCACTGAACACTTGATCCTGAAAGAGGAGTTTTGAAAAGCTGTCTCAACTTTGTAAAACAGATTCTCAAGGCTGTGTCAACTCCCTGAAAATGCAAATAATTTAAGCAACTGTGAGAGGATTCAGCGCATATATCTCATGGTCAACATCATGGGCTTAGGGGAGGCCAGCCACTAGGTAAGAGGTTTGAACTGAACAGCTTCTAGGAAGCAGTTAAAGCAAAGGGGGAAAGAAGCATTTCAAATGTGCACAATTATACCAAACCAAACACTCAAAGGATCCAGGAAGGACTGGGAATCAGGTTAGCTTTCTGCTGGAGAAGGCCACCTTGCATCCCAGTAGTAAGCTCATGCCTTATTTGCCAATAAAGGTCTGGATCCATGGACTGGGCATCCAGGTGACCCCCATTTCTGTGTAAATGCTTCAGCTGGTGCCAAGGGCTGCATGAAGCTTGGAACTGGCAAGGAGGAGATTAAACTGAAGGCATAAACACCTGCCTCAAAGCCTGTGGGGAGCTCTAGCGATTCTGACAGGCCGTTGGTGGTAATTGTCCTGTCTCATCCAATAAACTAGCTATTCCAATACTGAGAGGTTGATGCCTCCTGTCAGTTGACCGTAATTCCAATCATCTCCATCACACATATATGTTTTATTTGCATCACACCTGTACCACCACAGAGCAGGAGAGACCAATTAAACTATGATTAGCACATATGCTGCCCAACTCTGACAAATGGCTGTTCTCAATGAAATCAAAGAACTGTGGAGAGAAAGCCAGATGACCATATAAGTGTGGGAGGATGGGACAAAGTGACATTGAGAATATGTGACACACAAAAACGAATTTCAAAGAAATAGATTTCACTCTTTATATATTCCATTGCTACTGATACATGAGGAAAGTTGATAGTACATGGTTAGACGGGGGGGGGGGAGTATTTCGTTTTAAACACTCACTACTAGTAAATGAAGTAGCAAGAGGATAGATGAGATCATGTGCCTTGACTCAACTAAGTTTAGACTGCAAGGACATCTGGACATGAGCATCTGGAAGAAATATCATCTGGCCTATTGAAACTCAAGCACAAATACAGACAAGGTCATTGCAATGATGATGCATCATCTTGACTTGTCTCTGTGTCTATATTAGTTAGGACCAATGCAGCTGCTCTTAAAAATAAAACTGTTGTATCCAGTAACAGCATTCTTAGTAATCAGGCCACACTCTTCCATGTAGACATTGAAGCGATAAGCAGAAGCCTCCCATCTGTATTCCTGCAATTCTAAGGCTCCTAGCATCTTGTTTGACCAGGTTCCAGGGCCAGGGGGAAAGAGTACAACAGCAAAGGACTCCCATTCTTCTTGTCTTGGAGGAGGAAAGAGCTCAGAGAGCACATCTCCTTGTGAGGCAGTTAATGTACAAGGTGCTGGAGAGACATTATTCAGACTGATGTAGCTACTGGTAAGCTATCCGTGCTTCAGTAAATAACCCCCGCTCGTGCTCCTGAGAACAACCCTAACGAAACTCAATGAATGAAACACACACACACACATGCACATAGATGAAACTAGAAGAAGGATCATGAATTAGGAAGGGCAAAAGGATTGGTGGGAATGGGAGGGAGATTAGTGTGGGTAATGGGGAATGACCATAATCAAAATGTCTCATATACATGTTTGAAATGTCAAAGTGAGCCCTACTGCAATAAACATTTATTTTAAAAGAAAGAGATTGGCTTCTTAAAATGCCGATCAAGGAAATAATATGCCTACCTCTTTAAAAGAAAGGCCAGGCACATAGCCAAACCTAGATGGAAAGAAAACTTGTCTATGTCGTACCAAAGGTGACCATACATTGTAGAAATAGTAGTCTTCAATTTCATGAACAGGCTCTTCTACTCTTGCATATTCTCTTGCATGAAAGTGTCTACCTGGGAGTTATTTTGAGATGCCAATCAGTTCAACTTTTGGTTTCCTGTTGACTTGGATTGTTATGACACATTACCCTGCATCTCCATCACTAGGAACGTCGTGTGACTGTTCTTCAAGACGCTGGAGGAAATCTGACCAGATAATGAAGATGTCTCATGAGGTACTGTTGGAAGAGAGAATACAACATCATCACCTTTCTGCTAAAGAAAGACAGTGTCGCCACTTATAACCTTTCCCTGGCTTCTGTTCAGTAACACTTGGTTCGTGTTTAATTCTGTCACAGAACCTTGGAATTCAGCACCCACATATAAAGCTGTGTATAGCTGCATGCATGCTGTGGATGACAGAGACAGGAGGATTGCTAAGCCTTGCTGGTTGCCAGCTTAGTTTCAGTTTCACAGAAAGATGGATTCAAAGGAATAAGAATGGAGAAAAACAGAGCAGAGCACTCCACAGCATCCTCTGGCCTCCATGCGTGCACACAAAAGTACACACACAGGTATATTGGCACACACAGGTAAACCACACACATATATGTGAAATAGAAGACTTGTCTGATAGACACCCAGTAGCTCAAGAAGGGAAAAATGAAGCAAAGTGCTATTCATACAGGGAGGAAAGGTCAAACATTTTAACCATGAATTAGAACGTTCCCAAAGTCTATTTAAAAGAAAATCTGACAATGCTTGTGCTTCCATGAAATATAATATCTGTTCCATTTAAAAAAAAAAAAGGCTTGTAGGCTACTGCTTTTGTCCAGGTTAGTAATTCATTAAGGATCCAGGGCTGGAGTTTCAACTCCTAAAATGCATGACAGAAAGCTCTGTTGATTATGGAGTCTGATTTCCTAGTCAGCATCCACCAAAAGCAGCAACTGAAAGTGCCTCTGCTGCACAGTTCTGCTGACTTATGATCCCAACTTTGCCAATGCTCATCTGCTTCTAGGCACAGCTGTTTTCAAATGGAACAGTGCTTTATGCAGACAGTGCCAGCCTGCCTGGCCTCAGAGCAAGAAAAGAGAATTTGGGCAATCGATATTTCATAGTTGGAGCCAAGATTCTGGGCCATCACCTGCAAATTCAGATTCCTAAGATCTGGTCCTTACTGAAATGCACAGCCACAAGCAGTTCTTAGAGAAATGCTACGACAGCCCAACTCTCTAGGCCGCCGTTGATGATGTCTTTGAGCCTGTCAAGAAGTTGAACAAATGGCAGCATCATGAAGAAGACAGTGGCATGCACGGGGCCTTCTCCACCTTTACCCAAGCTAGAAGAAAAGAACTGCACCCACGTTTATAATTATAGGATTCAAATCAGTGCCAGTTTCTTGTAGCTGTTTTGCTATCAAATTCAGCAACTCAGAGCATATATTTTAAATATTTGTTGTTCTCTATGCAGAGGACAGAAAAGGTGTCTGACTCCTTGGACTTTGAGTTACAGGTGGTTGTGAGCTGTGCAAGATGAGTGCCAGGTACTGAACTTAGATCCTCTACAAAAAGAGCATGTGCTCTTAGCCATCGAGCCATCTCTCCAGACCCCAGGGTGTATACACACACACACACACACACACACACACACACACACACACACGTGCGCGCACGCGCACACGCACACGCACATGTGTATGTATGTATGTGTGTGTGTAAATATATGTAAAAATATAACATGTGTATGGAATATGTATGGAATATATATGTATATATGTGAATATATATATGTATATATTACAAATGAACTATGTAACCATTGTGAATTGACTTTGTAGAACACTTGGAAGAGACCATAATATCGGAGCCAGTGGGATAGTCATTAATAATAGTAAGACCTATGAAGGGTCCCATTCCCTATAAGGGTTTAGTAGTCTTTCACAATATCAGCACTCCCCCTTGTCCTCCTCTTGATGAACACCAACTGCTACAGTTCATCTCCCTGGACCTTCTAAAGCTAGGATCTGATCCAAAATGTCAGGTATAAATCGCGTTCCAAGCCATGGAATGAGTGCACCTTTGTTTATTACACACTATTAGCACTTTCTGTATAGCAGAGCTATTCTATTGTATGCTCTCTTAAGCCTAATTCAGACATGAAAAGATAAAATATAAAGACATAAATCTGTGTCCATGCATGTGCATACGTGTGTATGTGTGTATGTGTGTGTGTGTGTCTGTGTGTCTGTGTGTGTGTCATTGTGTGTGTGTGTGGGTGTGTGCGCGCGCGCGCGCGTGTACATATAATGCCTAGAAAACAACCTTGGGTGTCATCTTTGACAACACTGTTTCCTTTGAGTCTCTCACTGGCTTGGAGCTCTCTGATGGTGAAGGTTAGGTGGTTAATGAGCTCCAGGACACCATATGTCTCCACCTTACCAGCACTGGCCCCACAGGAGCTAGTACACCTAGCATTTGTACATGGACTCTGGGATATGAACTCAGGTCCCATGTGCTTGGGAGGCAAACATTTTGCTGACTGAACTACGTATACCAATCCATCTATTCTTTTAAAAAACAATTTGTTTGTTTGTTTGTTTGTTTGTTTGTTTGTTTGAGACAGGGTTTCTCTGTATAGCCCTGGCTGTCCTGGAACTCACTCTATAGGCCAGGCTGACCCCGAACTCAGAAATCCACCTGCCTCTGCCTCCCAAGTGCTGGGATTAAAGGCATGTACCACCACTGCCTGGCTAAAAACAATTTTAAATGTAAGACATTTTAAATTAAGTTTACACACACACACACACACACACACACACACCTGCATTTGAGCATTTGTACTAGTTCGTGTGTGGCACGTGGAGGCCAGAAGTTGATTTGGGGGTGTCTGTTTTCAATTAATTTCTTTGTGTGGTAGGGCCTCTCACTGAATCTGAAAAGTTTTGATTTGGTTGGACTGGCTGTCCAATGAGCTTCCTAGATCTTCATGTCTCTGCCCCAAACCCCATGTCAGCACTGGAGTTGTAGGCACACACTACTGAGATCCACTTTTTATATGAGTTACAGATGTGCAAACTCAGGTTTTCTTGCTTGTGTTGTCTACACTCTACAAACTGTGCAATCTCTCCTTCACTATACCCCTGAAACGTTCATAAGGCTTGGATGTGACCCCAAGCATTGAGCTTTTTCTATTTTTCTTCCTTTTCTAAAATTGTGCTTACAGTAAACATACATTATTATCCTACAAGAAGATTACATTCATTATACAATAAACCTAGGAGTTAAGCAACAATTTTAATGGAGTGATTCTTGATAAATCCAAACAATAGTTAGATCTTCATTTTTTCCTCTAGATATAACCACATTTGATTTAAAATTCACTTGATAAGCTTAATTTTAAATATAGATATCGTGTAGTTAAAATATATAGTCCATTTCCCATGTCTCATGCTGTCATTTGAATTCTATTCCTTCAGACCTTCACAGGCTGGTAGCTGGCTCCCTCAAAGAGCCAGATTACCTTCTGAATCAGATCCCATGCTGTTACCAAGATATAGTCCTCTTTGGCTTGCCACAAAACCATCCTTCTATGGGAATGTTTTTTAACAAGTTATTGAACCACAGAAAGGACATTGCTTTCAAAGCTGTTGTCTCGTCCAAGAGCCCTGTTGGGATTCTTGGCTTGTTCTCTGGAAGCCCTGACACAAAATCAGCAAACAGAGGCAGCCCCACTTTGTGATGGCTCCCCATGCAGAGGGTACATCAGCCAGCCCACTCATTAAAGAAGTTCTAGAAGATAAAAACCCCATGCCACAAGATTGACAGTAATCCCAAACAAACTGGAAAACCCGCAGCGCCACGCAGACAAGGGAGCAGGCCACAGGCTGCAGAATTCCCAAAAGAAGTCAAATTTATAGTACAGTCGGAATAGTCTGGAGACATCACAAAACTGTGAGGTTGCCAGTAAGAAAATTAATGAAGTGCTAGCAGACAACTCGTTTGCTTCCCACTTCCAAAGCAACATCAATATGTTCTTAAAGACAAAGCTTAAAGGTATCTCTACAAATAAACTGAGAGATACTCCCCAAAGACAAATTACATGGGCACTGGAATGAGGCAGAGGTTGTGTGAGACTCCTGCCTCCTGCAGTCAGTTCCTGATGCATGGCATATAGTCTACGTAGCTAGGAACACCTCTGAGAATTTGTAGGAGGATATCTTCAGGGTTTAAGTGAGTAGAGAAGACACACCCTATATATATATAACACTAGCCCATGAGGTGTGGCCTTGAATAAAATTAAAAGGAGAAAGCCCTCGCTGAGGACTAGATTTCATGGTATCAAAAGGTATCATGCAAGCCTGTTTGAGAGAAGCAAACTAGCATAGTCCTACCCAGCTATGAGGCCTATGAACTCACAACAACGACAGGCACAGAGCAATAATCAGTTCTCTGGGTGCAATAGTGTCACATGTATTTTGGCAGTAACCAACAGCTCTCTAATTGGACTTCTGGCCTGCTCGATGAGAGGAAAATTATGCCCACTACTAGAAACCTAGCCAGATACCCAGTGAAGTCATGGATCTTGGAGGAAAACCTGCAACCACCAACTTTACTAACCCAGTACAATCCCTAACTGTATTCTAAATATTTATCTTATACTAGACAGGTGAGTGCATCTCTTCCACCTGAACAAAGAAACTTCACCTTATACTAGACAAACACTAGTACATAAAGCCATAACTGATCTTTGATACAGAGAACACAGTGATTGTGTGAGCCCACCTCCATGTGATCCATCTACATACAACACAACTGTTAACCTAGGGCTCAGGGAACATCACAAAAGAAGGAACAGAAAGAATATAAGATCCAGAGGAACAGAAATTTTGTTGTGAAATTGTTTCTCCTAGAAACATCAAGGAAGCTATACTTACACAGTCTCTGTAACATAAACACCCTCCCTAAACAAGCCTGGCACCAACAGACAGGCTAGCATTACAGGAGAAGCCTCATGGGTCCCTCAACCTAGATAAAGAACTATAGGCAACTAAGGAATATCAAGAACAAGAGAAAATAAGCATCCTAGGGAAGAATTCCCCAATTGGTCATCCAATACCAAGTGGTCAGTCCTGAAACCATATACATACAAATAAAACTATACAAACTGAGAAGATTGAATTATATATTTAGATCAGCATTTAAAGAAGAGGCCAAGAGACTTTGAGAGCAAGAGGAATGTATGTCAGTGGGGTTGGAGGGAGGAAAGGCAAAGGGGAAATGATGTCATTATTTTTTTTAAAAAAAAGATTTAGTTTATGTATATGAGTATACTGTAGCTGTCTTCAGATACACCAGAAGAGGGCGCCAGATCTCCTTATAGATGGCTGTGAGTCACCATGTGTGGTTGTTGGGAACTGGACTCAGGACCTCTAGAAGAGCAGACAGTGCTCTTAACCTCTGAGCCTTCTCTCCAGCTAGATGTAATTGTATTTTAATTTCAAAGAACTAATTTTAAAGGGGAAAGGGAGTGAAACAATCACCTTGGATACCATGTGACCTATTGCCTCACACTCCCGCTACTTTCCTTTCCCTGACACACTGGACCATACCCTCACACTGTGATCCAAGATAAACTCACAGTGCTTTTGTCAGATGTTTTGTTTCAACAATGAGAAAAGCAGGCAGGATCACGAATGGAACAGGAGGAACAGTACTTGGCAGCTGCAGTAGCAGCCGTAGCCACGCCCACTTGTTCATGCGCTGGCAGTGGCTGCTTATGCACCATGTGACAAAACTGAATCGTTGCAACAGAGGTGAAGAATGTGTAAAGCCAAAACTCTTTATTTCTGGTCCAGCTATAGAAAATGTCTTCCAAACCCTAGCTAAGAGTTCTTAAAGACAGATGATCTATGTGTTGACGATGAAAAGACGAAAGTAGGACCTCGGGCGTTGCCAGTTAGGGTGTAGATTGTCATAAGCACTTTTCAGAGCTATTTGACAGTTTCTAATAAAGGTGAATGATAGTATTTCCCTGTTTATCCAGAAAGCCCATATTTACGTCTATTTCTAATTTACATATGTATATATCCCAACAAAGACACACGCAAGCAGGTGTATCATGACACAGAATAAGCACATTGTATTATATTCATATAATAAAAAATTTTAAAAAATAGGAAGGAACAAACTACCATGGTATGCACCACATGAATGGGATTGCAATCCAGACTGATAAGCAATGACTGACACAAAAGAGAATTTACAGTGTGATCTTCCTTATAAGAAGGTCAGAGTTTAAAATTTTTATTGGTTACAACAATGAAAAAACACAATTGTGGATATTTTGAAGTATGTGTGTAGAGTGTGAAGGCCGTGAGGAAAACATCTGTAAAATTTCTTCCAACTGTGTGCTTAAGCGTATGTATTTGTTGTTGTTGTGACTACGTAATACTATTCTAAAAGAATAGGTGGGTGGTTCCTTTTCCGAGCAACCGCCAAGATGGCTGAAGTGGAGCAGAAGAAGAAGCGGACCTTCCGCAAGTTCACCTACCGTGGCGTAGACCTCGACCAGCTGCTCGACACGTCCTATGAGCAGCTGATGCAGTTGTACAGCGCCCGTCAGAGGCGGCGCCTGAACCGGGGCCTGCGGCGGAAGCAGCACTCGCTGCTCAAGCGCCTGAGAAAGGCCAAGAAGGAGGCGCCACCCATGGAGAAGCCAGAGGTGGTGAAGACGCACCTGAGGGACATGATCATTCTCCCCAAGATGGTCGGCAGCATGGTGGGCGTGTACAACGGCAAGACCTTTAACCAGGTGGAGATCAAACCAGAGATGATCGGCCACTACCTGGGGGAGTTCTCCATCACCTACAAGCCCGTGAAGCATGGCGCCACCCACTCCTCCCGATTCATCCCCCTCAAGTAGCCGAGGCCAATAAAGACTTGGGTTTTTTTGGAAAAAAAAAAAAGAATAGGTGGGTGGTATAGGAGTTCAGTCAGCAAAGTGTTTGCCTCCCAAGCACATGGGACCTGAGTTCAAATCCTAGAGCCTGTGTACAAATGCCAGGTGTAACAGCACTTGTGAGGCCAGTGCTGATAAGGTGGGACCCTGGAGCTCAGTAGCCTTCCAACCTACACAAGTGGAGAGCTCCAAACCAGTGAGAGATTCTATCTCAAAAAAAAAAAAAAAAAAAAAAAAAAAACAGAAATTATTCTCAAAGATGACACCCAAGGTTGTCTTCACACACACACACATACACACACACACACACACACACACACACACCACATATTCTTTTAAAAAGCAAGTGAGGGCAGTCAACTGGATGACACAGTGGGTAAATGTACTCATCAAGGAAGCCTGACAACCCGAGTTCAAGCCTAGAACAAACAGTTAGAAAAAAAATAAATAAATAGACTCCTGAAAGTTAACCAATGAAGTCTATGCACACACTGTAGTGCACATTTACCCCTCCCCCAACACATACACACACACACACACACACACACACATGCACACATACATGCATAAACAAATGATAATACATAAAATACTTTGTAAAAAGCACAGGTAGCATACTCCTTAAATTCCAGCACTCAGGAGGCAGAAGCAGCCAGATCTCTGTGAGTTCAAGGCCAGCCTGTTCTACATAGCGAATTCTAGGACAGCCAGAGATACACAGAGAAACCCTGTCGCAGAAAAACAAAAATAAATAAATAAAGACATAAACAAACAAATAGTAAAAAATAAAAAGCATAGGTAGTCCCCCAAAACAATGTCTTATAGATAGGACAGAATAACCATTACCAATTAGCTTTAGGAAACAGGCAGACTTTAGGATCAAATTATTTTCTGAAAACATAGATCTTAAAAATATAACCAGTGACAATAACATAAAAACACTTCTAGATAATGGATGAAAATAAGTCAATTTCAACAGTATTCAAAGGCACTGCCTAGCAAAAAAGCTAAGACACCAGAAATGCACACATTGTAATTCTATTCATATAAACTTTGAAACTAGACAGATGTAAAGCATTCCTATTATCAATGCATGCTTAGATGGTAAAACTGCATGGGAACAAAAGACAGTGAGTTCGTTTGGGAAAGTAGGCACCATGCGTGGTAATATAGCCATGATAAAGAAGCGCCAGGATGCTTCTGGGACATGAAAGTATTATGTCTCAATTGGCTTGATGATTACACTTATGTTTACTTTACCTAATTGATGTTTTAAAATATTTCCCAATTTTTGCTTTATTTCAAATAGGATGTGAAAAATATAATAAAGATATAGAGGAATTGAAGACCACTCTGGATTTACTATTTTTTTGGGGGGGTTTACTATTTTACATGTGAACTTTCTTGCTGTGTGTGTGTGTGTGTGTGTGTGTGTGTGTGTGTGTGATCTGAAAGATCACCTTTACATAGGTATGCTTATCGATTTAGTGTGTAACATGTGTTTTTCATACCTGAGTTTGTGTATGTACAGATACAGAAGAAGTATCCCATAGCAGCTTTTCCTAAAAGTGTGTTCTAAGCTGGAGACATTTCCTCATCGCAGTGGATCGATGACCCCTGCAGATTCCTCATGCTTTCATTTTCCAGATGAGGTTTGTCTACTGGATTACTGTGTCATTGTTTACTGCACATATGGGATAACAATTCATCATTTGGTCAATATGTTGTAAGACAGATAGAATGCAATCCAACCACATCTGGCAGAACCACACAATACCTACAAGACCTGGGCTTTGAATCTGATGCTAACTGAATAGGACTCAGGACTTGCATTCCTTAAGAGCAGTATGAGAAGAAAGGTACACCTATGCGCTAGGCAGCAAAAACAATGGGCTAGGGTAAGGATTAATAGTTTGTGAAAACTTGTTGTATTTCTCCCTTAGGGTAGCAGTATCTTGAGGAACAACTAGATTCAATTTTTAGTAGATAGTACCATTATTTGTCCGTCCAGTAATGAAATACATCCAATAGAACATGAGCAAAACAGAAGATCTCAACTTCCAGATATACATAAACCTCCTATACATTATTCTCTCTATATTTTTAATACCTTACAGCCATCCAAAAGGGAGATTAGCCCCTAAAATAGTCTTAAATTTTTGTTGAAGATAGAAAAGTTTCCTTCCGCCCGGGAGCCTAAGTAACTGAAATGGTACAAGTTTCCCCTTACGGTCTTTACATTGACAAAATCCTACTCTGTGAGAAAGGAATAAATTTCAGCGCTATCTGCCATCCTTTTTTTTTTTTTCCGCCCTCTTGGCCAGAGCAGTTAGCCTACACTAATACATGAAGTGGTACTAGAACCCAGTGTGTAGTGGGAATTAAAGGAAAACAAGAGAGAAGGAAGTTTAGCACAGTGTCTTTCGCTTTTTAAGTGCTGAGTGTGTAGCTGAGTAAGAACCCAGGAAATCGCTGCAAAGTTTCGAGTCTTCTAAATGATTAAGTTTCAAGAGATGAGCTCTCGAAAATAAAGGAAAGTGATTGATGACAGTCAGCTCAGTCCGTTTCTTCCTGCTAATCACTCCTTCCTCTAAAGCATCCACTGGGTTTGGTTATATGAGTTGCACAGTGGGCTACCAAAGCACAATTGAGCAATAACGCTGTGAGACAAGCTCAATGCGCTAACCATCAGGGACAATGATGGACCAGCTGGAGACTAGACGCATCCCACACATCAGCGCATGGAGAGTGAGAAATCAGATTGAAACGTGTATATTAAAGCTTGTTATCTTTTCCTGCTTTATCTTTCTTTACGTGGCAAGTACATATGGGCAAACACACACACGCATACACACACACACACACACACACACACACACACACACACACACTGGCATGCAGATAGATTGCCACACTGCAAAGTGTATTGGTGATTGTATTGATGAATCTCTCAAATCATCACCCAAACAAAATAAGCTGTTCTCTTCACAGCTGGAGTCAAATGGAGTGAAGACAGTTGTCTCCCCCTTCTCTGATGATAAATGAGTCTTCCTCTGCTTATTCGGGTCCTTGACCGAAATTCACAGCTATTCCAGTGACCCAGGAAGACCTTTGAGAAGAAAAAAGCCACACTCACAAATGCCTAATGAAGCTTGTCTGGGCCATTACTATTGTACCCTGTCGCTCTAACTATAATTGATTTGCTAAACTAACTTTTTTTTTCATAATCAGCCCAGAAGACAAAAAAAAAAAAAAAAAAAACCCACCTGATAGAAATTCAAACATTTTGTCCTCTCTTGGAGCCCTTGAATCTCATGCCTATTTAAAACTTTTCAGTGAAGTTACAAACTCCCTTCTTTTATGACTGATGTAAGCAAATGGGTGTCTGGTCTTTTAGAGACTCTTTGATAAAAAGGATCTGAGAAACACATAAAGAGAATATTTTTGCCCATGGGACAATCATTTTCATTGAGGCAGAAATCTCAATTGACGAAGAGAGACTTCCTAGAGCATCCTGACAATATTTTAGGTGTCACCTCAGGGCCTAATGCCATAATCACATAGCAATGTCAAATGTGACACATTAGATGGAATTACATGCATTTATTCTAGGAGTCAAGGTGGAATGACACATAGAAAATTCCAGAAAATAATACACCTCGTCTCTTATGTAGATGCAAAGGCATTTAATACCTCCATCCTCCAAAGATGACAGCACAACTTCTTTACACAGCACTTACCTTAAAATTGTACCTGGTGGCTCCTTACAAACATTTCCTTTAAATTCTTCACAAAGGTAAAATGAAACAACTTTCTGGGGGAAGAAATGAAAAAGCAAAACAAGTCTTAGACGAAAGGGCCTGGGGTTTCTGTGTTCCTTTCATAGAGCCAAGTCCCTACACGATCCTCAAGCCTAAGTTTCCTGGGAAGCCATGTACTTTGTACCTGCTGGGCCTCTTTCTTCAACAATGGGAAGGTACGTGTTAACAGCCTGTAGTGACAGGACTCCATTATTTCCAGAACATAACATCTCAGAAGGACTCCTAGCCACCCAGAGGCTGCAGAGAGTTCCATTCAGCCATCTTTGTGAACCATGAGCACCTGAGAAAAGATGAAAGTGGAAGAGCCAACCCTGGGGAGGAAAGGGCTTTTTCCCTTTCAACTTTCTGAACTTTTCTAGGTCTGTGGAGGTCCAAACCACAGAACCAAGAAAGCTCAAAAGGAAGACAACAAAAGAAGTTACAAATCAAAGAGCCTTCTCCACTGCCCAGCTCCTGCTGTTCCGCTTTCATGGCGCACCAGTGTCTCTTGAATAGATGGCAGCCCTTCAACATTCCTATACAAAGTCAACACATCGTGTCAAGGAGTGTGCACAATTTGCAAAGGAGCTTGCTGGCTGCCAGTGGACTGCCCTGGTCCTTCCTAGTCTCTCTATCCATAGTATGTTTGTGGGGCTGGAACTTGGGGTGTTTTCTCTGTCCAATAATTATGCAATTTCTCTGCAATATATATGTTCACCCCGTACTCACTCTTTACACATATGACCAAGCTTTCTCACTGGGGTGTTGCTTTCCCTAGGGAGATGAGCTGAAACCCCTGGTCACTCCAGATAAGATAGTGTATCAACAGGGACAAAGAAACAGGTCTCTTCATAGCCAGTGTGGTGAATCAGTAAGCTTATTGGGATTATTTCTAGGATCATGGGTAAAAGTTACTCAGAGGAGCACAATTTAAAGACAACATCCCAGCCCAAAATATCCCAGCCCAGTATGGATAACAAAGCCTTCATCACTGCAGTTGCCTGCATAATGTGTTCATAAGAAGAGCCTCCTATCCATTAGTATTTATTTTTTGCTCATATATCCTACATGAGGAATCTTCTGAATATCCTGGGTCTTATAAGATTCTTTGAGGTTTATGGGCTGACCCTTGGGAAATAGTTACATAGAACCTAGAGAGTGGTTTTTACACCTGAAACTTTTCTCTGCCCACTTACCATATAGTACTCTTTCCCTTCCTGATAAAGTCTTTAGAGGTATCTGTTTTAATCAAAACTCTCTCAGTTACAGGTAACAAAGAGAAAGAATATTCAGAGATCATGTAACTAAGTTAGTTCACAAAAGTATGAAGAGCACAGACAAAAACATGTTTAGTAAGATTTGAAGATTAAGAAATTGTGGGACTAAGGCAGAGTGAATTTCCTATTTCAAGCCAAAATAATCTAAGAAAGAGATTACTCATCAAGAATAAGAAATTATAGCATTTTGCAACAACATAAACAACAAAATAACACAAACACCCAGAAAAGTATGCTAATTTATCTGCTAATTAACTGGCTGACTGATAAAACTTGTATAATAAATTTCTCCTTATTTCATCTATGCTATTTGATCATCCTTACAGATGACAATAATTTGTAATATAATTTTGCATACGAAGGTAAATAGTTCCATTTTTCTTCCAATTCCATGGATCAAAATCTATTCTTGCTCCAGGCAGTGGTGGTGCACACCTTTAATCCCAGTACTTGGGAGGCAGAGGCAGGCAGATTTCTGAGTTCCAGGCTGGCCTGGTCTGCAGAGTGAGTTCCAGGACAGCCATGGCTATACAGAAAAACCCTGTCTTGAAAAAACAAAAACAACAACAGCAAAAACCTATTCCTGAGAGGCTGAGGGTGTAGCTCATTTGGTAGAGCACTTCCCAAACATGGATTAAGTCCAGGGTTTGGTCTCCAGCCTTGCATAAACTGGGTATGGTAGTACACATCTGTAATCCAAGGTGAAGGTGGGAAGACTACAAATTCAAGTTTATCCTTGGCTACCTGGTGAGTTTCGAGCAGCCTGAGATACATACGATCTGTATAAAACAAGAACAAAAACAAACAAACAAAATCCACATCTATTGCTAAAGCTGGGGTACAAAAAACATAACGCCACCACACACAGACTCACCCACGGTGGTATTGTCAGTGGAACCATTAAAGTGACAACTTACAAACTGTATTTTGTATCAATCACCTCAAAAGAAAAATGTGTACCATACAGTAAGATAAATTTCTCACCTATTTCCTTAAAACAGTGTATTTCAGATGATTATATTCTCCCAGTTCCATTGTCAACAAACACGTTATACAGGAGCCATAAGCCATGTCATGTCTGAATGTGAACCACATCCCATTTCTCCAGGCTTTTCTGTAGGACACGATTACAGACAAAGGGGTGGGAGTGAGGTCTACAGAACAGGAGAGACCACTTCCGAGGCTCATTCCACTGTCCTGGTGAACACAACAACATTGGTGTAAGCGGATGTACTCACAGTGCAGATAAAAAGCAATGGAGTGAGACATCATCCAAAGGAAGAGCCAAAGTGATCTGCAAGCTGGTGTGATAGGCAAGAAAAATAAACCCCGAGTGGAGCTTAGTCACTTGCACATGGACAGAGAATCATTCTCTGTGCTTAGGTCCAGCATGGGGCCTGACAGAACAGTATCTCAAGAAATACCCTACACTGGGGAGCTGGAGAGATTTGAGCAATTAAAAGAGAGTCAGCTTTTGCAAAGAAACCCAGTACAGTTGCCAGCACGGGTACTAGGTGACTCCCAACCATCCTTAACTCCAGCTCTGAGGTAATCTGAAGCCTTTGACCCTCAGGCACATGCACACACTCATACTTGCACTCAAACACAATTAAAAGTACTAAAATAAATCCTTGAGGAAATATTGTTTGAGCTGAGGTTTTTTCATTTCCCTTCAAATCTAGAAAAAAAAAAAATATATCATATGGAAGAGCCTAAACTGTTACTGTTATGATGTGAGTATGTCTGAAAATCTGTCCTGCTATCTATCCCCTCACAAACCTGCTGAGGCCAGAGAAGAGTACATCCAGTCACTGTATGTACGTTATGGCCCTGCCTTCTTCCAGCCTCCCTGATAACTCTCTCCTGAAGTTCCTGTTACCCTGAGCGCAGAGGACCTTACCACAACTTCCAGGGAACCACATGCAAACCTTCATAAGTAATATTTAGAAGACTGAGCCTCATGCTCTGTGGAAAAACAGAGCATGTTCCTATTTACTGTAAAATGGGAATGTTTCCTTACACAAGATAGCAAACGATGTGGCTGGCCATTCAACACATTTTCCTTTGCTCTGCTTTCACTACCTGTCCTGTGTGGTCCAAAGCAATAAAAAGTCACGATTTCAGACACCATTGTCACAAGGATGACACATTTCTGGTTAACGAGAAGAAACTGTCTCTTGGAAATTTCTAAGAAAAAAAAAATCATCCTCTCTAAGAAAAGAATTGAGCTAGTTTCTACCACCAGTTCTAGATAGCAGAAGTCATCAACCAGAAAGAGAATCATATTAATTTGACAAATAAAACAAAATAACAGTAAACTTATGATATCTGGATGTTTCTGCTTGTGCTTGTCTAGAGTGGCAGCATAACTATTGAAGTCATAGAGCTATCTTGAGATGTGAAGTGGAGAAGTTAAGAGAGTCGCACAGACTCCAGCCTTTATGTATTCATCCCACTGTCCGCCCACCACTCCACTCTAAACAGAAACAATTACAAGGAGTTCCATAGGTGGTTCCCTAAAAGGGCTTGTTTCTTTTAACTAAATCTAAATTAACTTCTCATTTGTAAATTAGCCACTCTCTTCTGTTACCACAATTTAGTAAAACGTTTAATAAGAATTACCTAAGAGTTCTACACTTAATCTTAGACAAAAGGCGGAGAAGCAATTACCTAAGAGTTCTAGATAGCAGAAATTATCAACCAAAAAAATAAATAAATAAAAAGAATCACATTAGTTTCATTAAAAAATACTTAGCATACAATAAAAAATTTATGAAATATGGAGATCTAAAAATAGAAGTAAGATTAAAATCTCAAAGTTGAGTTTGATAAATAGCAACTAGATAAATGATCCCTTTTCAATAATCTTTATCTTTGAAAGCCTCAGGCTCTTCATTGATCTTTGTTAACCAACCAGCTTTGCTACACTATACCTGCCTGTGTGTCCAGTACTTGAAAATACCACTACGTTTCTCTCCACAAACATATATACCTTGTCCAGAGACACAGGAGAAGCCACACACCTCAAACAAGCAACATGCAGGAGATTTGGAGGCTGTGAAAAGAAAATGAGCAGAGGACAACAATCTCACCAAGATTACATTCCATAAAGCGCAATTGGCAACATCTGCTCAATCTACTGTAGATAAACAGTGAACTATTTTCCATCTCATTAACCGAGAGGATGAGATATTAAATAAACCCCAGGGGCCTTGTGCTTTGTTATCGCATTTAAGCCTTGGCCCAGACTTGCTGTGTTGGCTAATCTGAGTGATGTTTTATAGACTAAAATCTTCTCTCTCTCTCTCTCTCTCTCTCTCTCTCTCCCTCTGTCTGTCTCTCTGTCTTTCTCTCTCTCTCTCTAACACACACACACACACACACACACACACACACACACACACACACACACA
>JADRCD010215113.1:0-37401 GCA_019843815.1 Montemys delectorum
TTTTTTTTCAGGGAAGAAGATGCCAATACGCTGATCTTTCCTATTTCCATAGCTTTCAGTATTTCTCTGTTCTGAGATCTCCAGTAGCCTGTTCTCAGAGGTGATTGTCTTGAGAGGTAACACAGTGAGAAGTTTGTTTTTTTCTTTCTATATATTATTCAAAGTTCAACCTGAGGAGAAATGTAAGGAATGATACGATTAGAAATTTTTGTAAATGCTTTCTAAACTTACCAGAGAATCTTTGATTATCTATCACTCAGTGGTCAAAGAGATGGTATATGGATATATCAATACAATGTGGTTCTACCAGTAAAGTAATAAAGAAGAAAAAGAAACCCAGCATAAAGGAGACAAGGAAAATTTCCTGTAGAGATGCTGGTGGAGATCATATTATAAAACAGGATAAAATTAACACTAGTATTGTGGTTTTGTGCCATTGGCATAATTTATTAAGTAATTTTATTTAAAAAAAAATTGTGGGAAACAGTATGCAGATATATTTACTATTCTGTATTTAAGATACAAGTCTCAGAATTGGATTAACAGAAGTAATTGTATTAGTGCTTTGGTACACATTAGTTTCTCTTCTGGTTGGCTGTCAATTTTTAATTCTTGCATAAGGGGTACCAGTGAAAGATAATAATATTATAAAACCCATTTTACAGCACAAAAAGATGCCTTATATCATTGGCCATGTTTTACAGCATGTGTCAGCCAACACTGTTGTTGTTTTGACTTTATGTTTCATGGGGAACATATTTTAAAATTAATAAATGAGGGTGGTTAGCATAAAGCAGTCTCAGAAAGTTAAGCAAACAAGCTTGTTATATTTAAAAAGCAAAACACATTGCATAAAAGTGCACTGTATGAGTATCTGTAGCGAGAATATCTAGTGTGTGGGGGTTTTTTTTCATGGTTAAGTATGGTTTAAAGAAGTCTTTGCAAGAATTTAATAACCTTCATGAGCACCTCAAGCACTGGAGAATATCATAAAACCTGAATTGGATTATAAAGCCTACAGTTTATAACGTTATTACTAACCTCATAGATAATACAGCTTTTTCACTGCCAGAATAACTCTATATGCCTATCATTCTTATCCTTGAAACAGTGGAAATCCTTAGGTAATTGAGTACAGTAACTTTACTTGAAAATCTCTGACATAATTTAAAGATAATGTATATTCCCAAGGAAAGTAAAGATATGGGTAAATAAGAAATATTGGACATATAGAAAATCTTGAGTAAGATGATTTTTTTCTGAAAACAATACTTAAATAACACTAACAATAGGCTTTAAAACTTGTACACAGAGGAGGCATAGGCCTCAGAATTGGCAGGGCAGCCAGCGCAAGACCCTTGCTACCTCCCTCTTCACCTAGGAGGAGGTTCTGCAGATCCACAGCCCTCTCTGACCCATCCCTGCAAGCAGAGAGCTTGCCTTCATGGAGTGTTCCAACCCACAGACTCAGGTGAGATCTCCATTTTCTCTCCTGGACCTTCTAAGGCAGTATCAGCCAGGAGGGACAAGCCTCAGAATTGGCAGGGTAGCCAGAGCAGGATCCTATCTACCTCCCTCTTCACTTAGGAGGAGGTTCTGTAGATCCACAGCCCTCTCTGCCCCTTCCCTGCAAGTGGAGAGCCTGTCTCCAAGGTTTATTCATGATCAAGTAGGCTTCATCCCAGGGATGCAGGGATGGTTCAATATATGGAAATCCATTAACGGAATTCCCTATATAAACAAACTCAAAGAAAAAAACCATATGATCATCTCACTAGATGCTGAGAAAGCATTTGACAAAATCCAACATCCCTTCATGATAAAAGTCTTGGAAAGATCAGGAATTCAAGGCCCATACTTGAACATAGTGAAAGCAATATACAGGAAACCAGTAGCCAACATCAAACTAAAGAGAAACTTGAAGCAATCCCACTAAAATCAGGGACTAGACAAGGCTGCCCACTCTCTCCCTACCTATTCAATATTGTACTTGAAGTTCTAGCCAGAGCAATTAAGCAGCAAAAGGAGATCAAAGGGATACAAATTGGAAAGGAAGAAGTCAAATTATCATTATTTGCTGATGATATGATAGTATATTTAAGTGACCCCAAAAATTCTACCAGAGAGCTCCTAAACCTGATAAACAACTTCAGCAAAGTAGCTGGATATAAAATTAACTCAAGCAAATCAGAGGCCTTCCTCTACACAAAGGATAAACAGGCAGAGAAAGAAATTAGTGAAACAACACCCTTCACAATAGCTACAATAATATAAAATACCTCGGTGTAACTCTAAGCAAGTAAAAGCTCTGTTTGACAAGAACTTCAAGTCCCTGAAGAAGAAAATCGAAGAAGATCTCAGAAGATGGAAAGATCTCCCATGCTCATGGATTGGCAGGATTAATATAGTAAAAATGGCCATCTTACCGAAGGCAATCTACAGATTCAATGCAATCCCGATCAAAATCCCAACTCTATTCTTCACAGACTTGGAAAGAGCAATTTGCAAATTCATCTGGAATAACAAAAGACCCAGGATAGCCAAAACTATTCTCAGCAATAAAGAAACCTCTGGTGGAATCACCATCTCAGACCTTACGTTGTACTACAAAGCAATTGTGATTAAAAACTGCATGGTATTGGTACAGTGACAGGCAGGTATATCAAGGGAATAGAATTGAAGACCCAGAAATGAATCCACAAACTTATGGCCCTTCGATCTTCGACAAAGGAGCTAAAACCATACATTGGAAAAAAGACAGCATTTTCAACAAAATGCTGGCTCAACTGGCAGTTAGCATGTACAAGAAGGCAAATTGATCCATTCTTATCTCCTTGTACAAAGCTCAAGACCAAGTGGATCAAGGACCTCCACATAAAACCAGATGTTCTCAAACTAATAGAAAAGAAAGTAGGGAAGAGCCTCGAGCACTTAGGCATAGGGGAAATTTTCCTGAACAGAATACCAATAGCTTATGCTCTAAAATCAAGAATTGACAAATGGGACTTCATAAAATTCCAAAGCTTCTGTAAGGCAAAAGACACTGTCAATAGGACAAAACAGCAAACAACAAGTTGGGAAAAGATCTTTACTAATCCTATATCTGATAGAGGGCTAATATCCAATATATAGAAAGAATTCAAGAAGTTAGACTCCAGTGAAATAAATAACTCGATTAAAAAATGGGGTACAGAGCTAAACAAAGAATTTTCAACTGATGAATATTGAATGGCTGAGAAGCACCTAATGAATGTTCAACATCCTTAATCATCAGGGAAATGCAAATTTAAACAACCCTGAGATTCCACCTCACACCATTCAGAATGACTAGAATTAAAAAACTCAGGTGACAGCAGATGCTGGCAAGGTTGTAAAGAAAGAGGAACACTCCTTCTTTGCTTGTGGAATTGAAAGTAGGTACAACCACTCTGGAAATCAGTGTGGCAGTTCCTCTGGAAATTGGACATAGTACTACCAGAGGACCCAGCTATACTACTCCTGGCCATATATCCAGAAGATGCTCCAACATGTAATAAGGACACATGCTCCACTATGTTCATAGCTGCCTTATTTATAATAGCCAGAAATTGGAAACAACCCAGATGTCCTTCAACAGAGAAATGGACACAGAAAATGTGGTACATCTACACAATGGAGTACTACTCAGCTATTAAAAACAATGAATTTATGAAATTCTTGGGTAAATGGATAGACCAGGAAAAAAATCATCCTGAGTGAGGTAACCCAATCACAAAAGAACACACATGGTATGCATTCTCTGATAAGTGGATATTAGCCTAGAAGATTGGAATACACAAATTACAAACCATAAACCATAAGAAACTCAAGAAGAAGGAAGCCCAAAGTGAGGATACTTTATTCCTTCTTAAAAGGGGGAACAAAATACCCATGGAAGGAGCTGTAGAGGCTAATTTTGGAGCAGAGACTGAAGGAAGGACAATTCAGAGACTACTCCACCTGGAAATCCTTCCCATAATCAATCATCAAATCTAGACACTATTGTTGATGCCAACAAGTGCTGGATGACAGGAGCCTAAGATAGCTGTCTCCTGAGAGACTCTAACAGTACCCGACTAATACAGAAGTAAAGGCTCACAGCCATCCATTGGACTGAGTACAGGGTCCCTAATGAAGTAGCTAGAGAAAGGACCCAAGGAGTTGTAGGGTTTGTAGCCCCTTAGCACGAACAACAATATGAACTAACTAGTACCCTCAGAACTCCCAGGGACTAAAATGCCAACCAAAGTGTACACATTGGGGGACTCATAGCTCCAGCAGAATGTGTATAGCAGAGGATGGCCAAGTTGGTCATCACTGCGAGGAGAAGTCCTTGACCCTGGGTAGATTCTATGCCCCAGGGTAAGGGAATGCCAGGGCCAGGAAGTGGGAGATGGTGGGGTGGTGAGCAGGGGGAGGAGGAAGGAAACAGGGGATTGTTTTAGTTTGGGATTTTTTTTTCTTATTTTATTTTCTTTTTGGAGGGTAACCTGGGAAAGGAGATATTGTAAATAAAGAAAATATCTATTAAAAAAAAATATCTGGAGAAAGACAATGTAGTTGGATATCACAAGCCTGTGGAGTGTTTTCTTAATTAGTGATTGATGGGGGAGGGCCAGGCCCATTGTGGGCAGGGCCACCCCTAAGCTGGTAGTCCTAGTTTCTATAAGAAATCAGGCTGAGCATGCCGTGGAAAGCAAGACAGTAAGCAACATCTCTTCATGGCCTCTTCATCAACTCCTGTGGTCATGATCCTGCCCCAAATTTCATCAATGATTGGCTAAGATATGATGTGTACATCAAATAAACCCTTTACTGCCCCCCCAAAAAAACTTGTACACAAAATTAGCTAATTTAATTTGTATGATTGATTGTGCAGTTAATTAGAAATTCTAATGAATGTCTAATGGTTACTTCTAAAATGAAGAGTAAGTTAAATGTTCTCTTGAGCAGAAATATGTAACCTACATGTACCAACTACAATCTGTCCTTGGTCTTCGTTTTCTTTATAATAGTACTGTAATACTGACCTTACATCACTTGACAAAAAAAAACTGAGAAAAAATATTTATAAAAAAGAGTTATTTAGTTTGTCTCATAGTTTCAAAGGTTTAAGTCTGTGGTCTACTGCCTTCGTTATTTTGGGCCTAAAGTAACAGTGAATATCATGGTGGCTGGAGCATGTAAGAAGGAAAGACCCTTACTTCTTGCTGGGAAGGAAATAGGTAGACAGGAAGGCATCAGGGAAGATGTGTAATCTTCAGAGATCACCCTGAGTTAGCAGTATTCTTTTGCCAGAACCCATAACAAAGCTTCCAATTTCTCCAAAATTTATACAACTAGTTAAAGACCAAGTGCTCACCCTGTGAACACGTAGGGATCATTTCCTGCTTAAAACAATCTCAACTTTATGTATTACCTCATACATCTTTTAAGTTCTTGGATGAAATAATTATATTTTGATAAATTAGAGGAGGTAAGTTTAATTATCACTGTTTTAAAAAGCTAATACAAATGAAACTTCTGTATATCTCTATATATATAGTTAAAAAAACATATATAATATATATATGTGTGTGTGTAAATATATACATGATACATGGATATGTAACTATATTTATTGATATATATATTAGATATATAAACTATATGTATATCTAAATATATATAAATAGATGTATAGATATAGAGATATATATGTACAGATAGATGATGTATAGATATATAGATATACATATATTCAGATATACAGACATATAGATATATAACAGCAATCTAAATGAAATTGGCAAATAATGGGGGAGGATAGCCTATCTCTTATGCAAATGGGACTCCAAAAGTGGGAGTAGTTTACATCCAACTGAGTCATTGGCCCTGAGAATCCCAAATAGTCTGTTTTCAAGTCTATAAGTTGCTCTCTACAAATTGATGACAGCTGAAGACAATACCTACACAACTCATTAAGCATGCCTTCAACTCTACATCCTGGGATCTTTGATATAGGAAGGTACTCTGCACACTTTAACAAAAGAATATGAACATCAACCCAGCCACAAACCCTTTACTCTATAATCATTTCCTGCCTGCAAGATAAACTATGGCAATGGTTGTACAAATCTTGTGTAAGTAACAAACCAATGTGTTATTTGACTTAAAGGCTACTCAACAAAGTGGAAACTAATACTGCTTTGGTGATCAAGAACTCAGGATAGCAAAAAGATCTAGGAAAAACCTGAGTCCTACAACTCTGAAAAAAACTGTAGCAATAAAATTACATTGAATGACATTCTACTGTATTTATAGATCAGTGCCTTGCTCAGCCATCATCAGAGAAGATTCCTGCTGCATTAAATGGAAATAAATACAAAGACCCACAAACAGACATTATACAGAGAATATGAAACTTTGGAACTTTTAATCCTAAAAGGGATGTCTCCATCAAATCCCTATGTTCAGGACTCAGAGAGCCTTGTAAAAGAGCCAGAAATATTGTTAGAGCAAGTGGGAATATAGAATAGCATGAAAACAAGTTTTATTTGGTAAAAATAAATGTCCAGTTGCAGCTCATATTCCTGGTTATTTGGTGATTTAATTTAGATTGCTTTCATATTTGTATGTATTTTAGTGATTTCTAATGTACTGAGTTTCCATAATACCCCTTAAATTTAGTGATCTTTCCTTGTATTTCTTCATTAAACTATTCCCTCCCACTGTGCATTTGATCCTTTCTTTCCTGAATCCATCCATCTATTCACTAAAGTATCCATTCTTCTGTCTATCCATCTATTCATCCATCATCCATTTTTCTATGCATACATCCATCTATCCATCCATCCACCTATAACTATTTTACTTCCTTTTCCTTACAAATTCTACCTACTCCTTTTCTTTCTAACCTCTGTAGTAATATAGATTGTGTCTTGGTTATCATTGAGTTAGCAGCTAATATCCACATATAAGGGAATACACATTATAGTTTTCATTCTGTGCCTACAATACCTCAGTCAGGTTGATTATCTTTTAATTTTATCCACTTACCTAGAATTTCATGATTTTTAAATGGCTGAGAAATACTTTATTTGTATAAATATACCACATTTACTTTAGCCATTATTCTACTGAGGGACATCTAGGTTGTTTCCAATTATCGTCTATTATGAACAGAGCAGCAATGAACATACTCTATGGCAAGATCAAATGTCATTTTTGTATATACCCAAGAGTGATGTAGCTGGATCTTGAGTTAGATCAATTCGTAGCTTCATAAGGAATCATTACATGGATTACCAGAGGACTACATGTGTTTTAACCACAATTGGCAATGGAGTCTGTTCTACCTCCTTGTAGAGTGTTCTGCTTACTTTAGTTTCTTGCCAATATGAGTTTCTTCTCTTAGAGTATAGAACCATTCCTTATTAAATAGGCCCTGTGCACTTTGTATCCCTCTACCAATAGAATCTTTCCTTTTGATTCCTACAAATTCTTCCTCTTTAGGTACTTTTCCTAAGCGCTGTCTATATGCCAAAACTCATTTTATCATAAATATCACAGGTGCTTTGCTAAGGAGGTTTTATGTAGCTGTGCCCCTAAACTTTGAGGTGGTAATTGTGAAAACCTTTCCTCAAATTTGTATTATCCTTAAAGGTGTAGTAAAAGTAAATCCTAAGATCAAAGTCTGGAAGTTTTGATTCAGAAACTGCAAAGGTGGTGTTGATTCAATTTGCATTCTTTATCCAACACAGATCATTTTCTAACATACCTCGGTGCTTATTGAGTCACTGCAAATTCATAAGACATTACAACTAATTATCAATTTCCCATATGACTTTTCCTTTTACTAAAAGCACATTTCTCACCCAGAGCAGCCAGCTATCCCAAGGGGACATCAATTTCCCTACCACCTATCCTGTACCTCTATTAGAATCCTGAAACATACAAGTAAGCATTCCTTTGCCCATCCATCTTCCTTGCTCTCTGAGCCCTTTAGACTAAACCAACCTGCCCCAAAGAGACTGCTATCCTGGGTGGAACTACATTCCCCCACCACCTCTGCTCCATCTCCATCAGGCTCTTGAATTATACAGGTAAGCTTCCTTCTCCTAGCTTCCTTCTCCTAGCCCTGTTCTATGAGACATCTGTGCCGAGCCAAGCAGTCCTGTGCAGTCTGGTAGCCCATGGAGACTTCAATTCTCCTCCCACCTCTGTGCTCCCCTTCATCAGAACAGAGGCTCCTGAATCATGTTGAGAAACAGGTCCAAAACTTTACAGCTCAAGGATACCCACCTGCCAAACCAGGACCATTGAGATTCATCCACCCTCTGTATATCTTCTACAACAAGAATATCCAGGAACCAAAATCAGTCAGAAGGCTGAAAGTCATCAAAAGAAGAAAATCAACAAAAGCAGGATAATATGACACCTCCAATGCACAGCTACCCTACAGCAAACACTGGCTATCCAAACACAATGAAAACACAAGAAAATGACCTTTGTGGGACAGTGAGCAGTACTGACAGCCAGAGTCCAGTAGAGCAGAGCCACCTCAGAACACCAGAGACCCGCTGAGCATCTGCTCATGAGGGACAGTACGAGTTCGGTGGATTTCTCCTAAGACCAAGAGCTCAGATTTCAGCCCAGACCCCTCACAGCTGCCCCTGTAGGAGATGTGTGCTCTATCAGGCAGACACTGCCTCAAACTCCCAGCATTCTACCTGGACCTTACACACAGTCATCTGACCACAAGCCAGGCATGCCATGCCCCATACAATAAAAGGGGTGGTTTGCCCCCTCCTCACTCTCTTGCTCTCTTGCTCTCTTCTTCCCTTACCCTTGTCCTCTTACCTTTGCTTTTCCTCTCTAGCTCTTACCCTCTTGCTCTCTCTCCTCTCTGCTCTTTGTTCTTTTCTCTGACTTTCTCCCTCTTCTCCTTTTTCTCTCTCTCTCCTTCCTCTCCTTTCCTTCTCTCTACTCAAACAGCATATTTCTCCTTCCTACAATAAAATAACTCATTCATACATTGCCTCCATTTTAATTAAGGCACCATGCAGCAAACAGGCCAGCCCTGCGAGGAGAGAGAGAGACACACGTGCCTCAGCACCAGACTCCCTGCCACCAGAGAGAGAGAGAGCCTCAGCAGGCCCCCCTGTTTTTTTGAACAACAGACCTTAATTGTAATCTTGTAAAGACAGTAGGTACTGCCAGTAGAGAGCTGTTCTCCCAGGAGTGCTCTCACCCCTGTTCTCAGAGATGAGATTGCAATTGTCTCTCCAATAACTGTCCAAAAGCCAGACATACCCGGAGCACACAGGGCACAGAAACAGTGGAAGAGCTGGAACAAGATTCTTCCAGCATCTATCTGCACCAAGAACCTGGGGTTATTCTACAGCCCTCTGTACACAGGTTCTGCCATAAGAGAGCTGGTCTCCCAAGAGTATTGATACAGGTTTACAGGCCTACAGGAGGGATAGGCTCCAGCAAGAGACAACAAGAACAACAAACACGAGAGATAACTGATGAAAGATAAGAGCAAGAACCTTACCAACAAAAACTAAGACTACTTGGTATCCTCACAATCCAGTTCTCCCACCACAGCAAGTCCTGGATAACCTAACACACCAGAAAAGCCAAATTTGGATTTAAAATCACATCTCTTGATGTTGATAGAGGACTTTAAGTAGGACATGAATACCTCCTTAAAGAAATACAGGAGAACATAGGTAAAAAGCTAGAAGCCCTTAAAGATGAAACACAAAAATCCCTTAAATAATTACAGGAAAACACGGCCAAACAGGGGAAGGAATTGAACAAAACAATAGAAAGCCCACATATAACTGGAAGCTGAACAGCACTCTACTCAATGATAGCTTGGTCAAGGAAGAAAATATAGAAGGAAATTAAAGAAATTTTAGAAATTAATGAAAATGAAGCCACAACATACCCAAACTTATGGACCACAATGAAAGCAGTGCTAAGAGGAAAACTCATAGCTCCGAGTGTCTCCAAAAAGAAATGGGAGAGGGCGTATAGGAGCAGTTTGACAGAACATCTGAAAGCTTTAGATCAAAAAGAAACAAATACACCAAAGATAAGTAGACAGCAGGAAATAATCAAACTCAGGGATGAAATCAGCCAAATGGAAACAAAACGAACTATACAAAAAAATCAACCAAACCAGGAACTGACTATTTGAGAAAATCAACAAGAGACATAACTCCTTAGCCAGACTAACAAGACAGCACAGAGATTGTATCCAAATCAATAAAATCAGAAATGAAAAGGGAGACATAACAACAGAAACCTAAGAAACAGAAAAAAATCATCAGATACTACTACAACAGACTATATTCAAGAAAACTGAAAAATCTTATTGAAATGGACAATTTTCTAGACAGGTACCAGGTAGCAAAGTTAAATCAGGATCAGATAAATTATCTAAACAGGTCCAAAACCCCTAAAGAAATAGAAGGGGTCATTAAAAGTCTCCCAACCATAAAAAGCCCAGGACCAGATGGGTTTAATGCTAAGTTCTATCAGACATTCAAAGAAGACCTAATTCCAATACTCTTAAAAATATTCCCCCAAATAGAAACAGAAGGAACACTACCCAATTCATTCTATAATGCCAATATTACTACGATACCTAAACCACACAAAGACCCAACAAATAAAGAGAACTTCACACCAATTTCCTTTATGAATATTGATGAAAAATACTCAATAAAATTATCGAAAACTGAATCCAAGAACACATCAAAACAATCATCCATCTTGATCAAGTAAACTTCAACCCAAGGATGAAGGGATGGTCCAGTATATAAAAATCCATCAACAGAGTCCATTATATAAACAAATTAAAAGATAAAAACCACATATTTCATTAGATGTTGAGAAACATTTGACAAAATCCAACACACTGTCATGATAAAAATCTTGGAAAGATCAGGAATTCAAGGCCCATACTTAAACAAAGTAAAAACAGTATACAGCAAACCAGTAGCCAACATCAAACTAAATGGAGAAAAACTTGAAGCAATTCCACTAAAATCAGGAACGAATCATGGCTGCCCACTCTCTTCCTACCTATTCAATATAGTACTGGAAGTCCTAGATAGAGCAATCAGACAACAAGAGGTCAAAGGGATAGAAACTGGAAAAGAAGAAGTCAAAATATCACTATTTTCAGATGGTATGATAGTATATTTAAGTGATCACAAAATTACCACCAAAGAATTCCTCAACCTTATAAACAACTTTAACAAAGTGGCTGGATATAAAATTAACTCAAACAAATTAGTGGTCTACCTTTAATCAAAGGATAAACTGAGAAAGAAAATAGGGAAACAACACCTTTCACAATAGTCACAAATAATATAAAATACCTTGGTGTGACTCTAACTAAGAAAGTAAGAGATCTTTATGACAAGAACATCAAATCTCTGAAGATAGAAATTGAAGTAGATCTCACAAGATGAAAAGATCACCCATGCTCATGGATTGGCAGGATTAATATGGTAAAAATGACCGTCTTGCCAAAAGAAATCTACAGATTCAATGCAATCCCCATCAAAAATCCAACTCAATTCTTCATAGAGTTAGAAAGAGCAATTTGCAAAATCATCTGAAATAATAAAAAACCCAGGGTGGCAAAAGTATTCTCAAGAATAAAAGAATTTCTGGCAGAATCATCATAACTGACCTCAAGCTGTACTACAGAGCAATTGTGGTAAGTACGGCATGGTATTGGTACAGTGACAGGCAGGTAGATCAATGGAATAGAAATGATGACCCAGAAATGAATCTATACACCTGTGGTTACTTGCTCTTTGACAGAGAATCTAAAACTATCCAGTGGAAAAAAGACAGCATTTTCAACAAATGGTGCTGATTCAACATGTAAAAGAAGCCGAATTAATCCATTCTTATCTCCTTGTACAAATCTCAAGTCCAAGCAAATCAAGGACCTCCACATAAAACTAGATTTACTGACACTAATAGAAAGAAAAGTGGGGAAGGGGCTTGAGCACATAGGCACAAGGGAAATTTTCCAAAACAGAAGACCAATAGCTTTTGCTCTAAGATCAAGAATTGACAAATGTGACCTCATAAAATTGCAAAGCTTCTGTAAGACAAAGGACACTGTCACTAGGACAAAATGACATCCAGCAGATTGGGGAAAGATCTTTACCAATCCTACATCCAATAGAGGGGCAATATCCAATATATGCAAAGAACTCAAGAAGGTAGACTCCAGAGAACCAAATAATCCTATTAAAAATGGGGTACAGAGCTAAACAAAGAATTTTCACCTGAAGAATATTGAATGACCAAGAAGCACCTAAAGAAATGTTCAACATCCTTAGTCATCAGGGAAATGCAAATTAAAACAACACTGAGATTCCACCTCATACCAGTCAGAATGGGTGAGATCAAAAACCCAGGTGACAGCAGATACTGGTGAGGATGTGGAGAAAAAGGAACACTCATACACTGCTGGTGGGAATGCAAGCTGGTACAACCACTCTGGAAATCGGTTTGGCTGTTCCTCAGAAAATTGTACATAGTACTACCTGAGGACCCAGCTATAGCACTCCTAGGCATATACCCAGAAGATGCTACAACATGTAATAAGGATACATGCTCTACTATGTTCAAAGCAACCATATTTATACTAACCAGAAGCTGGAAACAATCCTGATGTCCCTCAACAGAGTAATGGATACAGAAAATGTAGTATATTTACACAATGGAATACTACTCAGCAATTAAAAACAGTGACTTCATGAACTTCTTAGGCAAATGGAAGGAAGTAGAAAATATAACCCTGAGTGAGATAACCCAGTCACAAAAGAACACTCATGGTATGCACACACTAATAAGTGAATATTAGTCCAGAAGCTCAGAATAACCATGATACAATTCACAAACTATATGAAACTCAAGAAAGAAGACCAAATACAGAGGTGGATGCTCTCAGCCAACCATTGGACTGAGCACAGGGTCCCCAATGTAGGATCTAGAGAAAGGACCCAAGGAGCTGAAGGGGTTTCCAGCCCCATAGGAGGAACAACAATATGAACCAACTAGTACCCACAGAGCTACCAGGGACTAAACTACCAACCAAAGAGTACACGTGGAGGGACCTGTGTGTACCTGATATAATTGGGGTCTGGGATAAGTCAAGCAGTTAGGGTAGCGAGTTTGGAGGGAGATGATCTATATGATCTACTGTAGAAAGGATTGGGGAGGAGGATGTATGCAGTGGATAGTCAGTTGCAGAGTTTGGAATAAGATTAGAGGAATGAATTTGGAGCTAAGGGACAGATTAAGATATGTAGCTAACTTACAAACTTCCATGCTCAGTGTAGCCCATGAGTTTGCAGGTTCAAATTATTATTTTTTGTATTGTGTTGTTCAATGAGATTTTACATAACATATTTTACTAGAGAGCAATGTGGTTATTACTTCTATTAGGCCATAAAAATTTGAAATTTGTCACACAAAAATTAATCCTATTCCTCTCTTTAAAATGTTTATTTCCTACATATAAATTAGGTATGACACAGAGATGTGAGAGAATAAGAAAAAAATGAAAATGAGCCTGTAAGAAATGGTGGGATCTATTTCCTCTAATTTAGAAAGATAGCCTTAAAAGTTTTGGAATGCAAAACAATGTTGTGATTTCTGGTTGATCTACTATTATGGAGAGACAACCAAAAATGAGCAGTCAGACAGAACCCATAGCCAGATGGAAGCCTTTTGGGAATATACTCAGGCATTCTGGTCCTAAATAAACACTGTGTTTAAAACACAGTGTTTTTGAAGGAAGAATCCATGTCCTGGCATCTTACTTGACAGCTGCATGGGGATTCAAGTAAGTAATCAATTTAACAGAAGCTAAGATGAACAGCTATTTGGAAAAAGAGGTTTGTATAAGCATGAAATTTAACAGATACTAATATAATAAGTCAGCAAAGACATCTTGACCTTGGGTTCCTAGAATGCAATTGGGGAATTTACATAGGTTTCTTCATCAAGGAGATCAAATTCTAGTTAAATCTGGAAGGGCTTTTGGAAGAAAAGGAGATGCACTGTCTTGTTGTGCCATACTACATTGTCAGGAAATAAGAATCATTCAAAAAGGAACCTAAGCATCCAGTTTCAAAAATCCTTTTAATTAAATAGTAATTTAGAGAAGAATGCATTTGTTTGAAAAGGCCTATGACAGAGACAAAGTACATACAATTAATAAGAGAATGTGTTCACATTGTTACATATTCAGTGCACAAGCACAGATTGGGATCAGGACTGAGAGGAAACAAAAGTACTAAGCAAAGCAATGTAGCTTCATATACAGGCTGCATGCAAGATGAATAAGGACAGAACTATATGGACAGAGTCAGTCTGGTCAAAACCCCACCCTAGGTATTTTCTAAATAAAAAAGAAAAACTGTTTTAAAAATAGTAGAGTTTTACAAAAGTTTTTGGGGTTTGGTTGTCATTGTAGTTTTGTTTTTTGCTGTTGTTTGTTTTTAGCAGATATTTTGATTAATCCATCCCATGTCTTCTTTTTCCCTTGTCTCTACCCAGATCTCCAATTAAACTTTTAACCTCTAGCATTCTTACTACTCCTTTTCAAATTACATGCATTCTGTTATCTTCTGAATATGACATGAGTTCTGTTATCTCTTTCCCTATCACTGATCTCTTCCTTTTCCCCTCCCCTGAACCCTTTCTCATTATTTGGCTTTTAATCTCACATAAACTTTTTTTTTTCTTCTTTTATTGGATATTTTCTTTATTTACATTTCTTTTTTTTTAACTTTTATTGCATTATGATGAGAAAAGTTACATGATTTCAATTTGTCTGAATTTGTTAACATTTAAAAACATATTTTAAGTAAATAGAATTAAATCACATTCATGTTTCCCTTTTGTACCCCAACTTCTCCCAGACACCTCCTCTTCAATACCTACAATATCTTTTTTTGTCATATTCCTTAAAATTTATAAAATGTTATAATAAAAATGAGTATTATAAAAGTTGTTTGATATAAAACAATCAATTTAACAGTGTTATGTAGATGCTTGTCTACAGCAATATTGCAAATGCATATGCTTTTCTCACTATGAATTTCAAATAACTCCAAACACATTAACTGTGTATTTCAAAATAATACATCACTACTAGTACTTTCTTAAATGAAGATAAATATGTAAAGTCTTTTTGTTTGTTTGTTTTGTATTCAGTAGAGTTTAAAATCTTGGCTCTTTCTGTGGTTCAAGCCCAAAATAAGAACAATTTTTAGACATTGGATTTCATTGTAATAAGGTCTTTAATGACCCTCAAATCACCAAAGGATTTTACCTCTATCGTAGCTAAGCTGAGAGTTGACAATTCTGCTGGGCCAAGGAATGAATTGTAGGCACAATTTTTAGATACGGACTTCCTGCTATGGTCAAAAAGCTATTTGACTTGAGTGTGTGACTTTATTCTCAGTCCACAGAGTACAGGTTACATTCATTTAAGAAATGGTGTGTGTATTAAGATCATCTGTCCACAAAGTCATTCGCCAACTGTTTCAATGAACAATGGTTCTGCATGGTAGGTGGTACAGACATTAGGTGAGGATAAGAATCTACATTTCTTTTTTTAGTTTTATTGCATTATAATGAGAAAAGTTACATGATTTCAATTTATCTGAATTTATTAACATTTAAAAACATATTTTAAGTAAATAGAATTAAATCACATTCTTGTTTTCCTTTTGTACCCCAACTCTTCTCAGAGACCCCCTTCAATAACTACAATATCTTTTTTTGTCATATTCCTTAACATTTATAAAATATTATAACAATAAAAATGAGTATTATAAAAGTTGTTTAATATAAAACAACTATCAATTTAACAGTCTTATGTAAATGCTTGTCTGCAGCAATACTGAAAATACATACTTTTTTCTCAATATAAATTTTAAATAACTCCAAATGTATTAACTGTATATTTCAAAATAATACATCACTACTAATATTTTCTTAAATAAACATAAATATATAAAGTATTTTTGTTTGTTGTTTTATATTTAGTAGAGCTTAAAAATCTTAGCTTTTACTGTGGTAACTTGATACAAGAGTTACAAACGTCTAGCAAAGCATTCAGTCTTAAACTTTGTTGTTCTCTTACAACCCCACCCCCTCAAATTTAATTGTTTACATTTCTTTTGGGTATATAAATACTTTTAAAATATGTAAGCTGTTCTGAAAATCATAGTATAGTGTAAAAACATGAAATAAATAATACTACTAATAGAGAGGCTGAGATAGGAGAAGCAAGATCTCAAGATCATTATGTGGTACACAGCAAGACACTGTCATGAACAAACAAGCTGAAAGTGTATATGGATTGTATAATATTGGACCTATTTCTCCAATTACCAAATTAGAGAGACCATTGGATGACAGTCAACAAATTTCTAATTCCTCATATTTTGGGATTTCAATCAATTAGGATATGTTGGTAATATTAATTTTCATATTAAGATATTAAGAAAAAGTAATTGTTACTTCCTGTTGTTTTTGTTGTAAGAGGTAGAATTAAGTTTGTGTGGATTTGTTGAAAGATTACTTTCTTGCTTCTTCTAGGGTGTAGTTTTGCTTCTTATGTTGATGTTTTCCATCTTTATCCTTTGTAGGGCTGGATTTGTGGAAAGATATTTTGTAAATTTTGTTTTGTCATGGAATATCTTGTTTTCTCCATCTATGGTAATTGAGAGTTTTCCTGGGTATAGTAGCCTGGGCTGACATGTGTGTTCTTGTAGGGTCAGTATGACATCTGCCCATGATCTTCTAGCTTTCATAGTCTCTGATGAGATGTCTGGTGTAGGTCGGATAGGCCTGCCTTTAAATGTTACTTGACCTTTTTCCCTTACTGCTTTTAAAATTCTTTCTTTGTTTACTGTATTTGATGTTTTTATTATTATGTAACAAGAGGAATTTCTTTTCTGGTCCAGTCTATTTGAAGTTCTATAGGTTTCTTGTATTTCCATGGGCATCTCTTTCTTTAGGTTAGGGAAGTTTTCTTCTATAATTTTGTTGAAGATATTTACTGGCCCATGATCTTGGGAATCTTCACTCTCTTCTATACCTGTTATCCTTAGGTTTGGTCTTCTCATTTCTTTATTGTTTCTATTTCAATTTTTAGAATCTGGATGTTTTTGCTCATTTCCTTCACCTGTTTGATTGTGTTTCCCTATAGTTCTTTAAGTGATTTTTGTGATTCCTCTTGAAGGGCTTCTAGCTGTTTACCTGTACTCTCATGTATTTCTTTGAGGGTGCCATTTATGTCTTTCTTAAAGTCCTGTATCATCATCATAAGAAGAGATTTTATATCTGAATCTTGATTTTCCTGTGGGATGGTATGTCCAGGACTCGCAATGGTGGGAGTATTGGGTTCTGATTATGCCAAGTAACCTTGGTTTGTGTTACTTATATTTTTATGCTTGCCCTGCATCATCTGGTTATTGCTTCTGATACCTGCCCTTGCTATATCTGACTGGAGCCTGTCCTTCCTGTGATCCTGATTGTGTCAGAATTCCTCAAAGTCAAGCTGTCTCCGTGCTCCTGTGATTCTGGGATCCTGTGACCCTGGGCTTGTTAGAGCACCTGGGAGTGGAGCTTCCTCTGGGTGTTTTGGAAATGACTGTAGAGTTTGCACCCATTGTCTGCTCAGGACACTGGCCGGCCCAGACAGACCTGAAGCACCCTGAGCCACTGGGGTGGCAGAGTTCCCGTGTGCCTGGGTCCTGCTGGTCCCAGTTACTCCAGGTGTTGGGACAGATGTTGTGTCCTCCTCACCTCTGATCCTGGGCTTGTTAGAGTGCCTGGGAGTGCAGCTGCCTCTGGGTGTTGTGGGACAGGAAGGAACCGGAGCCACTGGGCTGGCAGAGTTCCTGTGTGCCTGGTCCCACTGGTCCCAGTTACTCCCAGTGTTAGGACAGATATTGTGATCTCATGTAATCTTTAAGGTTACCTTTTGTCCTATTTTGTTGTGGCTTATTTTAGGGCCCAAAAAGTTTCTGAGAATCTTAGCTAAATCTTGCTTCTTGCAGAACAAAAAAATCTCAATCTTGACACAGTTGATGTTCAAGGCTTGGTTTTTCTTTGCGGTTGGTGAAGTCCTGTGCATTGTGAAAATTTCACAGCATGTCTGGATTATATATGCTGGAGGTCACCATGATAAGTGTGCCTTCAGATGTAATGTCTCTTAGAATATATTTGAACAATATTTCTCTGGTTCACATTAGTCATGTAACTTCTTCAACTAATACAAAAGATTGACTAAGCTGTTTATAAAAAATCTCACAGTTTCTTCAAGGGTATGTGTCCATTTCTGATCTAGATTCTAAATGAATGTCTGTAAAACATGTATTAAACTGTCAATTACTACAAACAATAGTACAGAGAGTGAACTGTACAGCCTAAGGTATACTTTTAAAATGGCAGACCAATTCTGGTCTCAAAAGGCTGTCATTTCTAAAACAAAATGGATTTTCATTTCTAGTTTCTACTCCTTTCTTTAAGGTGTAGGTAGATGTGTCCTAAAGCTTTGTTTTCACAGGGCCTGGTTCATCATCCACAAGTCTGTCCATTCAGTTTTGAGATTAGTGGCTTCATCCTGAAAGAACCTCTACACAGAAAATACTCATAAAGAGAAATGGAATAATGTGATTTGCCCATCTGTTATGAATTTAGTTTTCTTATGAAAAAATGGAGCCCATTTAATTGGTCTCTTCTGGTTACTGTGTTTGTCCATAGCAGGCTGGGAGAACTCATTTTGTGATTTTGAGTTCTGATTTTTTTCCTAAATATTTCCAAAGCCTGTACACTCCGTCATGTATCTTTGAATATTTCCCCAAAGCTTTTGGCAGTCTTTCTATACCTTTCTGTATATAGTACAATTAACAGTATGCCTCCTTTCATGTATCAGCATAATCAACAAATAATTCTAATCAAATTTTTGCAATAGAGTTAAGAAGAGAAATGTTCAAGTAGGAGCTGTTGACTATTTATAAAAGTATTTGTGAGGTACAATTCTAAGCTCTGGTGTTCTGCAGATGAACTCATCCCATCTTCTCTACAGTGCTCCATATAGCAAAAGTGAAATGCAGGAAGATGAAGACAATAACAGGGTTGGTGTGGTCTATGACTTGCAGAAAAGTAAATGTTCATTAATAATATACTCAATTATCTCTAAAAGCTCAAAGCCATTATTGACTTGGCTATCTTGCTTAGTATTCAGGATAACTATAGAGGCATTCTGATCCTGTTAGATGCAAAGACTGCTTATCTGCCCCAAATCTAATTATTTCCAAACATAATGTAGGAGACATTTCTCCTCCGTAATTCAGCTTCCATTTACACTGGGGTTTGCATCCTTTCCCACTAAACAGCTTCAGACTGACAACTCACAGCTTGGGAGCATTGCTCTTATCATTTGCACACTTTATTTTCAAGGCTATTTGCATGTGATTTACATAAATATGCATAATTGCATTCCTCTGAGGGTCCAGAAATGGATTTCTTTAATCAGGAAGCAGCTCTCAGGATCTCTTGTTAGTGGTACAACATAAACTAGTACCCTCTGTAAAATCGTGTTTTTAAAGAAAAACACATTATTTGGATAATTTTGAGCAATAATCTAAAAATAAGAATTCATGGGGGCCAGGAATATTTTAGTTCATCACAGTACTTTACTGCTGGGAAAAGTCTGCCCACTCTGATATTAATTTTGGGAATATCCAGGTGAAAGTGTTTATTCATCACTTGTTTTCCATCATTATGGAAATGGTACTAAATGAGTAGAAGCTTAGAGATTTTTGTTTGACTGGACCTGTTCTGGCTCAAAAAAGCCCACATACTCATCCTCACAGAAAAGAACCTTTCCCTGAATTCTGTACCTTCAGTGTTCCTGCTTATGCAACTTAAACATACAGAACATAGAATCAGTGAAATTCATTCTCTGCCTCACTGTTCAGTGACACACAGGAGCCCTGTGCTCAGGGCCACATCCCTCTTTTAACTATATTGTCAAGCCCTTATAAAGTTTTCTTCTTGTCATTACATAGTTGATGATGTTGAAGGAAATCTTGAGCTCTAGATGTGGACAGAACAGGATTAGTGTAGGAAGTTAGAACAAAGAAAATTAATGGCCTTGCCGTGTATACTTTCAGAAAGCAGGTTTGCTACTGATACCCACAGAATGTTGATTAGTGCCGAGGATAGCAGAGCATCCTTTTACTCTGTCTCCTGTTTCATCATATCAATATAGGAAGATTCAGTCCCAAAGTTCCAAGGAGAAAGACAAAATCCACTATGGTCTAATTAACAAGGTTTATTTTCAAGTGCTCCCAGGACTGGCCAGCTGGCTGTTTTCACTGTAAGTTGTAATTTTAGAGAGAAAGCCTAGATGTGAGGAAGACAAAATTTTTACAGCTCAAGGGTTGGGAATTTCTAAATGGGGATTTTGCAAGCAAAATGGGAAGGATTACAGGAACAGAGGATAAGCATTACAAGTTAGTTATAATGGCCTCCTGGACCAAATACATGATTGACATTTGGGGAATGGGCAGTACAGAACCAGGTGAGGGATAGCCCAATCCTTGAGAAGCAGGGATTTAGTCATGAATAGAAATGAACCTAGTTTGTCTTTACTCTAAGGTGGCTTTAAAGCCTGAAATGGAGGCAGGCTGATTCTTCGAATGTAACCCAGGAGCAGGCTGCTGTTTCATTTGGCAGGATTCCCTGTTCTTACACAGCATTCTATGTCTTGTCCTAAATTACAAGTATGTGGATAGATGTTCCACAGCATGTAAGGTCGTTCTTATCCCAGATGATTAAAGGAAGACAGTAGTGTGGCTTTTTATGGGAATCTTTATAAAGTTTAGCTATTCCAAAGCACCCTTAAATTTAAGCTTCACTTATATTATATCCTGAGTTAATGTTATATTAAATGGTAATTTCACTGATATTTTAGTTCATATAGCACAAAGCACAGTATAATTAACATACAATGACTCTATGTATTAGAAGCTTAGTAGCATGCAAGTTACTAGATTCATTCATCGTTTTTCTGTCTCTATCATCTATCTATCTATCTATCTATCTATCTATCTATCTATCTATCTATCTATCTTTCTATCATCTTTAAGGGTTTCCATTACCAAGAACATCACCATCAAGATATTTTGTGATACTTTCTCTTCTTATAATTTTTAATCAGTCTTGACTTTCAATCAGGAAGTAATTATAAAATCTTGGAGTAACAATTACAAGAACCTTTTCCTTCTATAATGGTTCTACCCATGTTATGTGAGCAGATAATTCCTGACTTACCATGATATGATTTACATTTGAGCTCAGAAGATCAAAGAAAGGAATATGTAATCATTAGATTACTTTGGATTTTGAGGTTTTAAAAGTATATTTTGATTGATTCTTTAAGAAATGCACACATGCAAATACAAGTTTTATTTACATTCACCCCAACTCTGCCAAGTTTTGTGTTTGGTATTCTGAGCTCTCAATGTGAGTGCAGTCCTCTGGTGAGATTCTGGGAAACAGCACTGAAAGTCAACCACCAGCCAATCACAGGACCACAAGAAAACCAAGCAGTACTCTCTAGATGCTGTACCTCTAATATAGGATGCTAGGACTGATGTGCTAAACAAAATCTTCACTTTTGATAGTTTTGTATTTCCTTTAAACTAGTTGCCTATAACTTCATCTCACTTAAAGAGTATCTGTTGTTCTGTCCCATTTAAACTGGATAAAGCAGAAGGGTCTTCAAAGATATTACGAAGATGAAATTCTCCCCCAAACCAAGTGCTATAATGCAAGTCTGTAATCACCTTGTTTTACTTCAGGCTCCTGAAACCAGGTGGGATGCTGACTCTGTACCCTATTTTTCCAGATTTACAGTCAACTTTGCAAATATGGTGGCCATGTGGGGTACTCTTCACTTGGATATCTCTTCAGGTAGACTTCCTTTCTATAATCCACAGTTCTTAAAAAACAAAACAAAACAAAACAAAAACAAACCAAAAAACAGTAGAAAAAGCTATTTTTTTCTTTTCATATTTTTTTGCTTCTTTCAAATGAAAGCATTTAGTCACTACTACTTTGTATTAACAAATGCCTATTCTTTAATTTTAGAGAAAAATTACATATTAAAACACATAATTTTCTCCTTTCCAACTTCATTGTTGTAGAATTTCATTTTATAATTTTATAACTTTAGATATAGTTACACTTACCTCTTAATTGTTTTAGATCATTACTGACAATATCAAAGAAGTTAGACAAACATTTTGATTAATATCACATAATTGAACTGGTTAAAATTAAGGCAACAAAATTAATTTTTGTAAGTTAGAGATAAAGTCATATGATTTTCAATCACAGAAAAGGTATCACCATCCTAGGAATTTATTATTTCCCATTTTCATTAGTACATACACTCAAGGGTTAGTTCTTACTTTGGTCTTTACGTAGTTTCCAAAATGAGGCCATTGAGAATAGGGTTCTACTAACATCACATTCTTTGAATACATAAAATACGTTACTCAGTAAAGCAGTAGTTTCTTCAGAGTAAAGTGATTCAAAACACTGGGTTGACCAAATGGCTGTCCCCACTGAAGAAATGGGGGAAAGAGTAGAGAAGACCCAAAAAGGTCTAAAAAAGACCTAAAAAAGATCTGAGAATCAGATCTAAAAATTCAAGTTTCCCCCTTTTCGTTTATTTCTGATATGCTATTGATCTCTTGATTTGAATATCCTTTTCTTTGCTGTTTCTCATTTACAACACTAGAGTAGTATCATTTATTCCATAAATTTGTCAGAACATGTCATGTGATGGAGCAAATTACAGGCTTTATGAACACAAAGTAGCTATAATCCAGCTGTTCCAGTGTCTTAGAATAACTTAAAATTAAAATGAAGCAAAATAAGAAACTTGTCTAATTTTGCAGCTGTCAAAAAGGAAAGAAAAAAACAATTCCTTGTCAGAATTCACCATTTGGATGGTATACATCCAACACTAGTGGTAATTATTCATCACTGCATAATTTCCTTAAAATAATAACAACTTCTTAAATATAAATTATAAAATTTATGTAAATTCAGCTGTGTTCTCAGTCCACAGGTATATCTCTTCGGTAATAGCTATGATTTATGTTATGTTGAATTCAACTTGAACAGTTACTGAAATGACGAACATTCTTCTTGACATGGCAACACACTTCATTTTCACAAGCAGATATTGCAGAATCTGTCAGATAATTGGCATTGTTTCAAATTAAATTTTATATCCCAAGTAAAAGGGACCATTAATGACACAAGTCCAACTTTTCTTATTGCTCTTCCTTGGAATCCTAGCATGGAATACAATAGTTTTGATAGTCTGAGTTTTTGAAGATTCTTTTCTTTGTTCTTTGCCTATAATATTTAATTTCTACCCTAGGTTTCTGGACTATTCAGTCACTGGTTCCTGCCAATGCAGATAGTGGAGGGAATGGGCTCCCTCTCATGGAGTGGGGCTCAAGTTAAAGCAAACATTGTTTGCTGTTCTCACAAGCTCTATGCCATCATTGGTTCAGCTCTTCTTGAACTTTCTCATTGTCACTGATACAGCACTGGATAGTTTCCTGTCTCCTTTAACTTGCACACATCTCCTGGATGAAAATTTCCAAAATGTTAAGATTTCTTAATACAAGAGTAGTCTTTCTAATTTCTGGTCTTCATTCAAATAAACCTGATCACCCTTCTATGACTGCTAATATTTTGGGTGAAATCAAACAATGCTCTAATTAAAGGTTTATTTATTTCATACAACTTGTCATGTACAACTGGCAATCTTAAGGTAATAAAGGGTAATTTTATATATTAGTCAGTTTTCTATCACCATGACAAGTATTCTAAGTGTATCAAGTTGAAGGATTAAAGTTTTATTTTGGCTTATTGTTTCCAAGACCTTAGTCTAGGCTTACTAGGCTCAATCTTGTTGGGCAAACTGAATGAAAAAAATAACAATAGAGATAAAATTTAGGCTAATTTCTCTGGTGAATGTAGATTCAAAACTACTTGGAAATCAAATTCAAGAATACTTTACTGAGTTCAGGGCCAGCCTGGTCTATAGAGTGAGTACCAGGACAACCAGGAAAACACAGAGAAACCCCATCTCGAAGAAACAACAAACAAACAAACAAACAAAACAAAAAAAACAAAAAGAATACTTTAAGAAAAATCCTACATCAAACTAAGTTTCATTACCAGATATGTGTGTGTGTGTGTGTGTGTGTGTATGTGTGTGTGTGTGTGTGTATGTGTGTCTGTCTGTCTGTCTGTTTGTCTGTAGTTAGTTTAGATAGTTTCTGATGCTTGAAGTCAAGACAAAAGTACTGAGTATAATAGACAAATATTTAAGGATCAAAGCAACCCGTGGTTCATGGAATGAAAATGTTTCTGCACTGAGCTCTGCACTCCTCTGTCTTCTCTAAGGACTTTAAATTATATTATAGGGAAGCAGTCTTGTGGATCAGGCAAAAAAATCTTTCTGTTTCTTAGAATAAATAAGCACACAGGAACACCACCAGCCCAGTGGCTCGGGTTGGTTCAGGTCTGTCTGGGCTGGCTGGTGCCCTGAGCAGACCTTGGGCACAAATTCTGCAACCAGTCCCAAAACACCCAGAGGAAGCTTCACTCACAGGTGCTCTAAAAAAAAAAAAAAAAAACAGGATCCCAGGATCCCAGAATCACAGGATCACAGAGACATCTTGACTCTGAGGAGTTCTGATACAACCAGGATCACAGGAAGGACAGGCTCCAGACAGATTTAGCAAGGGCAGGTAGCACTAGAGATAACCAGATGGTGCAAGGCAAGCATAAAAATCTAAGCAACACAAACCAAGGTTACTTGGCATCATCAGAACCCAATACTCCCACCATTGCAAGTCCTGAACACACCATCACACTGGAAAAGCAAGATTTAGATATAAAATCACTTCTCATGATGATGATGCAGGACCTTAAGCAAGACATAAGTAGCACCCTCAAAGAAATACAAGACAATACAGGTAAACAGCTAGAAACCCTTCAAGAGGAAACATAAAAATCACTTAAAGAACTACAGGGAAACACAATCAAACCGGTGAAGGAAAAGAGCAAAAACATCTAGAATCGAAAAATGGAAATAGAAACAATAAAGAAATCAGAAAGAGAGACAACCCTGGAGATACAAAACTTAGGAAAGAAATCTAGAGTCAATAGAAGGAAAGGCCCTCAGCCCTGTGAAGGTTTTGTGCCCCAGTGTAGGGGAATGCCAGGGCCGATAAGTGGGAGAAAGTGGGGTAGCAGGCATGGGGAGGGGGGAGGCAACAGGGGTTTGTTCTTGTTGTTTTTGTTTGTTTGTTTTTGGAGGGGAAACTGCGAAAGGAGAAATTTACATGTAAATAAAGAAAATATCTAAAAAAAAAAAATAAAGAAATCAGGAGTCATAGATGCAAGCATCACCAACACGATACAAGAGATAGAAGACAGAATCTCAGGGGCAGAAGACACCATAGAAAACATTGACACAACCCTCAAAGAAAATGCAAAAAGCAAAAAGCTCCTCACCCAGAACATCCAGGAAATCCAGGATGCAGTGAGAAGACCAAACCTAAGGATAATAGGTATAGAAGAGAGTGAAGACTCCCAATGTAATGGGTCAGTAAATATCTTCAACAAAATTATAGAAGAAAACTTCCCTAGCCTAAAGTAAGTAATACCCATGAACATACAAGAAGCCTATAGAACTCCAAATACACTGGACTAGAAAAGAAATTCCTCCCATCACATTATAATAAAAACACCAGATACACTAAACAAAGAAAGAATTTTAAAAGCAGTAAGGGACAAAGGTAACATATAAAGGCAAGCCTATCAGAATCATACCAGACTTCTCACCAGAGACTATGAAAGCTAGAAGATAATGGGCAGATGTCATACAGATCCTACAAGAACAAAATTGTCAGCACCGGCTACTGTACCCAGCAAAACTCTCAATTACCATAGATGGAGGAAACAAGATATTCCATGACAAAACAAACTTTACAAAATATCTTTCCACAAATCCAGGCCTACAAAGGATAATAGATAGAAAACATCAACATAAGGAGCAAAACATCACTTTAGAAGAAGCAAGAAGGTAATCTTTCAACAAATCCACACAAACCTAATTCCACCTCTTACAACAAAAACAACAGGATGTAACAATTACTTTTTCTTAATATCTTAATATGAAAATAAATATTACCAACACATCCTAATTGATTGAATCCAAAAATAGGAGGAATTAGAAATTTGTTGACTGTCATCCAATGGTCTCCCTAATTTGGTTATTGGAGAAATAGGTTTAATATTGTACAATCTATATACACTTTCAGGTTGTTTGTTCGTGACAGTGTCTTGCTGTGTACAGCATAATGGTCTTGAAATCAGGCTTCTCCTATCTCAGCCTCTCTATTAGTATTATTTATTTCATGTTTTTACACTATACTATGGTTTTCAGAACAGCTTACACATTTCAAAAGTACTTATATAACCAAAAGAAATGTAGACAATCAAATTGGGAGGGGGCTTGTAAGAGAACAACAAAGAGTGAGACTGAATGGTTTACTTGACATGTGTAAGGTTTACTTGATGTGTGTAACACTTGTATCAAGAAGAGGACTTTATAAGTTACTCTTTCTCTAAGATGAATGCTTTTCCAAATTATCATAGCCAATGAACCAGATTCCTACCCTCACCTAATATCTGTGCTATCCTCCAAGCAGAGACATTGTTCATTGTAACAGTTAGGGAATGACTTTATGGACAGATCATCTTAATACACAGACACCATTTCTTAAATGAATGTAACCTGTTCTCTTTGGGCTGAGAATAAAGTCACATACTCAAGTCAAATAGCTTTTTGACCATAGCCGGAAGTCTGTATCTAAAAATTGTGCCTACAATTCATTCCTTGGCACAGCAGAACTGTCAACTCTCAGCTTACCTACAATAGAGGTAAAATCCTTTGGTGATTTGAGGGTCATTAAAGACCTTATTACAATGAAATCCAATGTCTAAAAATCGTTCTTATTTTGGATTTGTCCACAGTAAGAACCAAGATTTTAAGCTCTACTAAATACAAAAGAAACAAACAAACAAAAAGACTCTATATATTTATGTTCATTTAAGAAAATACTAGTAGTAGTGTATTATTTTAAAATATATAGTTAATATGCTTGAAGTTATTTAAAATTTATATTGAGAAAAATGTATGTATTTTCAGTATTGCTGTAGACAAGCATCTACATAAAAGTGTTAAATTGATTATTGTTATATTTCAAACAACTTTTATAATACTCATTTTTATTATTATATTATTTTATAAATTTTAAAGAATATGACAAAAAAGATATTGTAGGTATTAAAGGGGAACAAGAATGTGATTTAATTCTATTTAATTAAACTATGTTTTAAAGTGAAACAAGCAAATATAATACAAATACAAATTCTGCATTTTGGGACTCTATTTGTATAAGTTTCCATTGTAGTTAAAGTGCATATATCCAAAGTAAGAACTAACCCTGGAGTGTATGTAGTAATAAAAATGGGAAATTATAAATTCCTATGCTGGTGACACCTATTCTGTGAATCTTTTTCTCAATGTGATCTTTGGAACATGGATGAGTTGAATTTGTAATAATATTTTCAGTTTGTCTATGTGAATGTGAGAGTTCAATGATACTTTTTATCAAGAGCATGAGAGAATTTAGAAGTAAAAGAGAAAGTCTTCATATGATGCCCATATTAATATGAGGACTATGCAATATTATCATCAATTAATATGAATTTAAATCAAATGCATTGTGAAAAGATAAATGCACCAAAATTTCATTGAGCAAGAATAAAATATAATTGTATAAGGTTAGAAGCCACTACCATACCCAACTGCTCATATTCTTAAAATCGCACCTAGTTCAACTTGATCCTCAGATCTGAGGCCATACCATACCAGTCTTTCACTTCGTTTTAATTCACAGAAAAATAACACCAGGTTTAAAAAAGAGGCCATCATTCTCCCTACCTGAACAAGAATCTCTTCCTTTCATGAATCAGTAAAGTATACACCAAAGTTAGCTTCAATCAATACCTACTTGTTCCAATCCCACCCACATCAGGATAAGACCAAATAAAGACCTCTATATCCAGTCAACACAGAGGAGCTACAAACTCATATTGGCAGCTAAACCAGTGACCTAGCTAGAAAGAATCCCTGGTCCTATCACAGAAATATAAGCAATAGGACCAATAAATATCATCAACATCAGAGTATTTGTCAACTATGAAAAGAACTTGATGAAATAATTTGATAGTAATAAATTACTGATTAAAGTTAAAGAAAACACAAATAGGTGAATTAACAGAAAATAGTTAAGATAATAAAAATTGCAATTATTAAAAAAAGAGAGAAACACTAACTATATCACCAAATGAAATGTAACTGGAGATTTTAAAAAAATGAGTCCCAAAAAAATCTCAATCTCACTAACACAATTGATCATAGGGAAGACATCATCAGAGCTTGATGACAAATTGTAGGAATTGAATCATTCAATCAAGAAAATGAGAAATAGCTCCTCCATCCTTCACAAACACAGAAACAGAACACAATGTTTCTGGGTAAGCCATGCAAAGTCCAAATATAACAATTATTATTGTAAAAGGAGAAAAATTCCATACCAAAATTGGAAGAAGAAATATATCTAAGATGAGACAGGAGAGTTGATACTCTTTTATATTTAATATTTGTTATAATTTGTTATGTGAAGTAGAAATATAAAAGAATATCAATATGACAACATTTATGAATACTTTTCCAAAAAAGTTTAAATATTAATGGCTTTGCTTTTCCTAACAAATGATATTGTTTTGATTCACAAAGAGCATCAATTCTTTTGTTATTGACAAGAAAATACTTCATTTCCAAAGATAGAGACTATACTAGATTACATGATTATTTGAGTTTTCAACTACGCAGTATCTGGAATCATCTGGGAAATGAATACGTGTTAAGGAGGAGTGCCTAGATTATTTTTTTCTGCGAAAATCCCTGTGAAATATTGTTTTTATTTTGTTAACTGATGTGGCTATTCCCACTTGACTCATAGGTAGGTTTTATGTTATATAAGTGTAGAAAGCAGATGAGAACGAGCATGCTGGTATTCCTTTCTCTCTGCCTAATATATATTAAGATATATTAATCACATATTCATATTTTATCATAGTACAATAACTAATGTAATAGTTACAATATTATATACTTATATAATTTATCATGCCATTGGGACTTGTACACACAAATGAAATAGAACCTGAACTTATCAGCTAAGATAAACATGTTCTATCATAACTTGCTTTAGTCTAAGCATTTAATCATATTAAACAAAGAAACTAAGACAAGCAAAAAAAATGGGAAGGAAGTATTACAGACAAAAGGAAATAGGAAAACAGCAGACATTCCTTTTCTAATATCTGAAAAAATGAAAATATTCCGTAAGCCAAGGCTGATCAGAACAGATGAGTTCTTTTTTTTTATTAGATATTTTCTTTATTTACATGTAAATTTTCCCTTTCCCAGGTTCCCCTCCAAAAAACAAACAAACAAAAACAACAAGAACAAACTCCTTTTGCCTCCCCCCTCCCCATGCCTGCCACCCCATCCTCTCCCTCTTATTGGCCCTGGCATTCCCCTACACTGTTTGCTTCAGTGACGTCATAGTTGTAAATATATACAGACTGAACTTGAATATCCCCAAACCTGTAAAACAAATACTATTGGATATAAAACTGTAGTTGTGCCTCACAACTGTAGTTATGAGTAACTTCAGTACCAAATTTTCACCAGTGGGCATGCTACTTATATACATTTATATAGTAAATAAATAGAGAAAATAAATTGTACAAATGGTCAAATGACCTTAACAAATACAAATACTATATTTGTCACAACACTACAGAATATATATTCTTCTCAGAAGCCAATAAAAGTTTCTCAAAAGATACCACGTATTTGGACACAAAGAAAATCACTACAAACAAGCAAATAAATAAATAGAAACAATTTCGGGTAAACTATTTGACAACATGAAATTAGAGCTTGAAAAAAACTATTGAAAATATACAAACACATAGAGGTAAAACAATGAACAATAAATGATTCATTGAATACATTAAGGCGATAGGGAAAAAAAGCCTAAACTGAATGTAAATGACAACTAAGCATTTCTGCACTTCGAGGATGCAATCAATGTACTAATCAAGTAAAGTTTAAAGCTCTCAGTTCTTATACTTAAAAACAAAGTCAGAATAAACTCAAATAGCTTATTAATGTACCTTAAGGTCTTAAAAAAAGAATGAAGTCATCTCCAAGATGTAGATGGAAGGGAACACTAAAATAAGAACAAAAATTAATAAAGTGGAAACAAACAAAAAGCATAAAAAAAATCAATGAAACCAAGACCTGTTTTCTTGACATGAACAAGATCGGTAAACTCTTAACTAATTTAAAGGAAAAGATCAGAGAGAAGACTCAAATTAAGAAGCTAATGATGAAATGTGGGTTAAAAGGTGGTCCACGTCCACTTGGGACTTGGGCCGCTGGGCAAGGCAGGACAAGGAAGTTTTGACTGCGTGCACACCACTATGGCGCCCGGGCTGAAGGGCAGGAGGAGGGTTTTGGCTGGATCCCTCCAGGAGGAGAAAGCCCATAGCTTGCTCAGCGGAAGGCTTGGCTTGGCGGTGATCATGGCTGGAAGCACAGAGAGGCCTCCTGCAGGAGATTAGACTCTTTAGAGGAAGACCTGCTCCTTTGTTCCCCATGGGGGGTCCTGATGAGAAGAGGCAGTCCATGGTTTTAAAGCATTTCTTGTCGTGGTGGAGAGTATGTGATGAATGAAACTGTAACTCCCTTTCTCGGGGAGGGCCTGAGGTTAAATATCTTTTGCAGGGAGGAGTGTCTGTGAAGGAGAGCTTAATTGACTAAGCCCATTGGTGTTTTAGGAATCTCATTATAATGGAGATCTGTCCTGAGGCTCCATGATCTGTGGTCACTTGCTTTACCTGTGGAGGAACTTGGGGCACTGCCCTTATGTGACTGGTGGCCACAGACTTATGGAGAGCTGAGGCCTCATGTCAGGTGCCTGGTGTCTAGGAGCATGGCAAAATGCCTGTGGTCCCATGCAGGATCACCTGCTGGGTCACAGGGGTTTCAGTCCTAGCTCAAAAACCAGGCTGCCTTTAATGATCCCACAATGAAAAGAGACAACATAGCATATATCATAGAAGTTCAGGAAACATAAAGGCATATTTTATAAACCTATATTCCGCTAAGTTGGAAAAACTAAAATAAATGAGTTGCTTTCTATGGTTTTGACCCACCAAGGTTAAACCAGGATGAGACAAATAAATTTGAATGACCTGTAAAAAGAAAGGAGATTGAAGTAGTAATAAAAATATCTCTCAACTAAAGAAAGCACAGGTCATGATGTATTCATAGCAAAATTCTAATGCAACTTTAAACAAGAACTACAATCAATGTTACTCGAGCTACTCCATAAAAGAGAAATAAAAAGTGAATTTCCACACTTCTTATATGAAGCCACTATTACTCTAATAGCAAAACCTCATAAAGACATTTCAAAGGAAGACAAGGACCAAAATTCTCAATAAAAACAGATAAAATCATTCTCAACAAAAACACATTGTAAATAGAATACACCAACACATCAAAAAGTTACTTCTACATAATAAGTGCTATGTCAATAATGTTGTAGTAAAGATCATTACATAAATTGCAACAACACACCACAACTATATCCCATTAAAGTAAGACTAGAACAAACCTATGTATTGTATTAATTTCCAACTAAATATAGTGTTTGAAACCTTAGCTTAGCAATAAAATAAGAAAAGCAAACAAAAGAGATACAAATAGGATAGTAGTCAATGCAGTCTTGTTTATAAATGAAATACTGCTACACATACAAGACCTTGTTTAGTGCATCAGAAAACTGTTTATCATAATTGATAAACACCTAAAAACTAAATGACATAACACAAAATTAACATATCAGAATATAGCCTTCATATATAATGTTAAACAGATTGAGAAGAAATTAGGAAAATAACCTCATTGATAATAGACTCAAAAACTAAAGTACTTTGCAATAAACCAACTGAGGTGAAGAACCCATAATAAAGGTTTACAACTCTAAAGAAAGAAATCAAGAAAATCACTATAATTAAATATCTACCTATTATAGGCTGAAAAGACTAAGAGCATGAAAATAACCGTACTACCTCAGATAGTTGTAGTACCGTTGGAGTTTCAATCAAAAACTTCATTATTTTCTTAAAATAGAGAAAAAGTCTTAAAATTCAGATTGGAAGACAAAATGCACCAAATACCCAGTGAGATCTAGAGGAAAAAGAATAATATTAGCATTACCATACCTAATGTCAAGTTATATTGTAAAACCACACAAATAACAGTATGCTAGGTGTAACAGAGTAAAATAGGACACCGGTACATAAGTCCTGGAAATTATAATCACCTGATAGTCGGCAAAGGTACCAAAAGTATACACTGAAGATAATATCTCCATGCAGAAGAGTGGAAGTGAGATCCTGTGAACTACAAAAGAACATAGTTTGATGTACCTAATATGTCAAAAACAGTGAAACTATTATGTGGTCAACCAATTGTTTTTTATTGGACTTGAAACCCCATCCATAAGAGTAAATTCATGCTTAAAACTGTTAATCCAACCAAATATGTGTGACTAGAGAAGTAACAAGTATTAAGTGGGGTGAGAAAATAACTTTCTATTGTTGTTTAAATAAATCTACAGAGTCATGCTTCCTTCTAAATATCTATGTTTATATGCATATACAAATATTATGTTCACTATTAATTGGAGAAATTCCTCTTTCTAATCAATGGCATTGGCTGATCAAGGAACTAAGAATAGGGATGGTTGAATGTTCCTCTATAAATAAATTATTTATGCCCCTCTCTCTAACAATTAACATTATTCCTGGAAGTAGGGATATAAGAAAGGAAAGCTGGAGAGTAGGGAGGAGGTCTTGAAGAACTTCTTCTAGGCAAGACACAATCACACCAATCATAAATTCACAGCAACTATGGTTAGCTGCACTTGATTACACCTATCCATACCCAGTCAGTTTGGGGGAAGAATTCATAAGGCTAAACTATTGAGTAATGATGTATTTGTGGGGAGTGCATTTCATTATCGTCAGATATGTTACCTGGTCCGGGTCAGTGGAATGATACATGATGAAAGACCACAGATATAGAACCCAAATCAGTTAATGTACCCTGAATCTAGATATGACCTTTTCCCATACTTTCTTGCTTTTCCAGATATAATTTACAGTATGTGCCAGGCAATTGTGTTTACATTGGTCTGTCCTGAGAAAGCTGTGGAAATGGCTTCTCTGTCAATATTTAGTATGTGCTTACTAATATTTATTTACATGTTTTTCTGATCACATTTTTCTGAGCTCAAAATCCTTCCTCATAACATTGCTTTCTTTGCTACGCAAATGTATAAAAGTACACTGAAACTGAAGTTAGGCTTGTCTACAATATTAGACAATATTCTGTATTCTGCCCCTTTCTTTCACATCCTCAGATCTCAAGTCAAGTAGACATGATCTACATATGTTGGCCAAAAAAATCGACATGTATAGAAATGGTGAATTAATTTGCTCCATTGCCTAATTTTTTTACTTGTCTCTGTGCAGATGATCTTGGTTAAACTCAGTGGGTCTCAAAACATTAAAACAAACAAAAGAAAAAAAACACAAGAAAAAGAGCTATAATCTGTGACAGAGATAGGATCAAGATAAGGAATGCTGATGTAGCAATAATTATAATGTATTTTATACATCTATACATGAAATTGTGAAAAACATAATTAATAAAGACACACATGTATAAGTTCTACCACAATGAACACAAAAACTAAAAAATGGGTGAGGTGAGAGTCCCTATTTTAAAGTGAGGAAAGTACATAATGAAACAAATGAAACTGAAACAAGATGATCCAGCAATTTTTACTTTTAACCGTTAAGGAAACATAAGAATATTTGTGCAGAAACAACTAAGAGCTAAGGAAATTCATCATTAGACCTACATTAACAGAAATATAGAGAGAATTCTCAACAAATGATGTAAGAAGCTAAGTAGTTTGTAATGGTAAATATGTATTTAAATTATAATGCCATAATGCTATTATGGAGATATAAATTAAACTTATTTTAAATCTCATATAAAAAGCAAACAAAAGTCTTGGGGTATATAATAGTGATGGGGTGCATATTAATAACTGTGAGGTACAAGATTTAGTCCTTAGTAGTCTCAAAAGTAACCAGTGTGTACAACAATTTGTTGATAGGTATAGAAAATAAAATGGTGCAAGATATGACATCATATGAATAAAGTATGAGGGGGGACATGAAGACTCTGTGTATATGACTGAAGTTACATTGGTATTAGCTTCAAATTAAAAGGTAAAGATTTTGATTAAGGAGGGGATGGTGTGAAGAACACAGAGAGGGTGGGGACAGGAAAGGGTCAACTTTCTAATGTAAATAAATAAAATAATTTAATACAAAAAAGTTAAAGGTGACCTATATAAACCCAGGAACAAGAAGGAATGTACACCAAAGAGATCAAGACAAAGGTTTCAGTATCTGATACCAAAAAGTTCTATACATTTCAGTGCAATACACTAATATTAGAAGGAAATGGTAGACTGTAGACAATAAAACTTAGCATGTTGAAAACAGCAAATCTTCATGCCAATAATTATGTTAAATTAATCACTTGGTTAATTAATTATTACTTTGTTAATTAATTAATTTGTTAAGTCTGTTAACAAATCTCTAGTAAAAAGACAGCAGGCAGCTAAAGCTTGTTTTTTCCCTTTCAGGATGTTGTCTTTTAAAGCTTATTTTGTCCTTAATGATGAAGGCTGAAAGTGAGTGGATGGAAAAGCCAATCCAATGAATCGGTGACCAAGGAGAAGCATTACAGCCAAAATATCAGGCAAAAGTAGAATTTTAGTCAGTACTGTACAAGTAACACAGTCAGTTTCTTATTGTAAAGGACTAGCACATCAAGATGATCTACCCAACTTTGGGATGCCAAAATAAAAGATCCAAATACCTGAACTACATGGAGAAGCAGTAAGCAACACAGCAGGAGTCAGTGATATTAGTATTGCAATACTCAACAATAGATAGATAATTCTCTGAATGAAAACAATTAAGAAGCAGCAGACGCATGGCATGGGGAGAGGGGAGGCAACAGGAGTCTATTCTTGTTGTTTTTGTTTGTTTGTTTGTTTGTTTTTTGGAGGGAAAACTGAGAAAGGAGAAATTGACATATAAATAAAGAAAATACCTAATTAAAAATAAAACAGCAGACGCAAGTAACACTATAAACCAACTGAACCTATACATAGGACACTGTATTTAACAACATAATTATGAATACTCTTCTGGAGTGTCATGAAATATTCTCCCCTAGAGATCCAATATTACACTGGAAAATTTATCTTGTTACAAAGACTAAATTTATCTGAGGCTTTCTTCTTTATAACAATGGTATAAAAATAGAAATATGGCAAGATCTGTGACTTTAGAATTATAGAGAGATTAAATAAATGCACACTATTAAAAACCAAGGGGTAAGAGAATAAAACCAAAAGTAGAATCAAGATGTATTTTAAGGAGCAGCACACACAATGGAAGAACTTCTACTCCTAATACTGAGGAGGCCCAAGTAGGAGGTTATCTTCTTCAGAGTCAGCTTGGACTGCTTTAGAAACTCCTATTTAAAACCAAGTCTATTTTGAGGTAAATAACAATGAAAGTACAACAACCTAAAGACTGTGTGATGCAACCAAAGCATTTCAAAGAAGAAAATGTGTAAGTGCCCATGTGGTTGCAAGTTAAGATCTTAAACAGGCTAATTTTAGAACATAATGGAGTAGAAGTGAGAAAAGAGATTCAGTGCATTATTGCTGGAGGACAGAAACTTTATAACAGATGTTATAGAAGACTGTCCAAAATTTCTTCAAAAAGTTAAAAATTAAGTTCTAGACAATTTCACTTTTGGTTGCATAGACACATTACAAAAGAAATGAGTCTCTTGACATATCTTTACTTCCCAGTTCATTACAACCTTGTAGACAGTAGGCACAGCATGAAATCAAGTAGACTATATTCATAGTTGAACCTGTGGATAAGAGCAATATAACATATTTATATAATTACCATTTCATTGTCTGTGCAATCCTGGCTTCTGTCCTATGTCAGTGGTCAATACATAGAACATTATTTTCTCTCCAACTGAAGGAAATAATGCATTAAAATAGAGATGAAAAGGCCCATAGCTCTATATAATGTTACTAAGATTCTCCAAAAAATATATCAAAAAGAACCATGCTATGTAGCTTGTGATGTGCTGCTCAATCAATGCTCTCCTTTGACAGTTGTCTATAGAAAATTGTAGAAACCTGGTGTATAATGCGAATACCCATACAGTGTCTTTGTGCTGCCTGAAGCCCTCCATCAATGACTGACAGCTGAAAGAAAACATTAGGAGCACCTGTGTCTGTCCCAAAGCTCCTTGGCAAGAAAAAGTAGAAAGACAGGAAAACATAAAAAATGGGAAACTCAGAAAGTTTTCCGTAGATAAACTTGACCAGTAGAAAGGGAAGAAAAAGCTTGCAGTTGAAAATTAACCATAGTAATACCATGTGAAACGTAGCTCAGTACAAAGATCTTATTTAGCACTCTAAAGATAAAATCTCACCCCTCAAGTCTCATATTAAATATTTTCTGTCTCCTATATCCCATGTGCTAAAATACATGTGGAAAAATCCTCTAGTTTATTACCTTTATCATAACGGAGGAAAATATTGTTATTCATTTTTAAAAAGGTATTTAGCACATTGTAAATAATAGCCACTATTGATTAAGGGCTTAAAGTCTAGTGAAAAGCACACACAGTTAAGGAAGTGAACCATGTAATTTAGGACCTTAAAAATATCTAAAGCATCATGTCTTAAATCTTTACATCATTGGCAGGTAGTGTTGATCTCAGGACTATTGGGAAGTACTGGAGATTTCAAGGGGAGTAGCAGAGTTGTAGTTCTTCCAGTTCTTCTCTCTCTCTCTCTCTCTCTCTCTCTCTCTCTCTCTCTCTCTCTCTCT
>JADRCD010215114.1:0-24646 GCA_019843815.1 Montemys delectorum
ATACAGAAAATGTGGCACATGTACGCAATGGAGTACTACACAGCTATTAAAAATAACGACTTCATGCAATTCTTAGATAAATGAATGGAACTAGAAAATATCGTCCTGAGTGAGGTAACTCAGTCCCAGAAGAACGCACATCATATGCACTCACTGATAAGTGGATATTAATCCAAAAGCTTGGAATACCCATGTATAATTCACAGATCACACAAAGCTCAAGAAGGAAGACCAAAATGTAGATGCTTCCTTCCTTCTTAAAAGGGGGAACAAAATACTCACAGGGGGAAATAGGGAGACAAACTGTGTAGCAGAGACTGAAGGAAAAGCCATCAAGACACTGCCCCATCTATAAATCTATATATCATATATAGTCACCAAACCCAGACACCATTCTGGATGCCAAGAAGTGCATGCTGACAGGAGCTTGATATAGCTGTCTCCTGAGAGGCTCTGCCAGAGCCTAACAAATACAGAGGCAGATTCTTGCAGCCAACCATTCGACTGAGTGTGGGGTCCTCAATGTAGGAGTTAAGAGAAAGGACTAAAGGAGCTGAGGAGGTTTGCAACCAATGGGAAGAACAACAATGTCAACTAACCAGAATCCCCAGAGCTCCCAGGGACTAGACCACCAACCAAAGAGTAAACATGTAGGGACCCATGGCTCCAAGCACATATGAAGTAGAGGATGGCCTTGTCAGGCATCAATGGGAAGGGAGGCCCTTGGCCCTGTGAAGGCTTGATGTGCCAGTGTAGGGGAATGCCAAGGTGGGGAGGCAGGAGTGGGTAGTTTGGTGAGTGGGGGAACACCACCACATGGAGGCAGGGGGAGGAGAGATGGGATGGGGTGATTACAGGAGGAAAACCAGGAAGGAGGATGGCATAAGAGATTTGAATAAAGAAACTATCTAATAGAAAACAAAACTTGGGTGATAGCAGATGCTTGCAAGGCTGTGGATAAAGAGGAACACTCCTCCATTGTTGGTGGGATTGCAAGCTGGTACAACCACTCTGGAAATCTGTTTGGCAGTTCCTCATAAAATTGAACATAGTACTACCTGAGGACCCAGCTACTCCACTCCTGGGAATATACCCAGAAGGTGCTCCAACACGTAATAAGGACACATGCATATGTTCATAGCAACCATATTTATAATAGCCAGAAGCTAGAAAAAACCCAGATGTCTCTCAAATGAGGAATGGATACAGAAAATGTGGCACATTTACACAATGGAATACTACTCAGCTATTAAAAAACAATGACTTCATGAAATTCACAGGCAAATGGATGGATCTAGAAAATATCATCCTGAGTCAGGTAACTCAGTCCCAAAAGAACACACATGGTACGTACTCACTGCTAAGTGAATATTAGGCAAAGAGTGTGGAATACACAAGATACAACTCGTGGATCACATGAAACTCAAGATTAAGGAAAACCAAGAAGAGGTTCCTTCAGTCCTCCTTAGAAGGGGGAACAAAATAATCACGGGAAGTAGAGGGTGGGGAAGGACTTGGGAGAAAGAGTAGAGGGGGAGGGGAAAAGGAGGAGAAGAATCAGGTATGGGAGGAGGTGGAGGAGGTGTACAAAGGGTCAGGAAATTGAACAGAGGTATGTACCAATGGGGGATGGGGAACTGGTGGTAGCAACCAGAAAGTCCCTGACTCCTGGAAAGCAAAGGCCTCCCAGGACCTCATGGGCATGACATTAGCTGGAATACCCCACAAAGGGAATGGAGAACCTGTTGAGACCATATCCAGAGTTTAGGCATGCCCCCCAGCCCCTGTTTGATGGATGGGGCCACCCACTCATCTCCAAAATTTTAATCCAGAATTGCTACTGTCCAAAGGAAATACAGGGACAAAGAGTGGAGTAGAGACCAAAGAAAAAGGCTACCTTGAGACTGCCCCACCTGGAGATCCATCCCACATGCAAACACCAATCCCAGACACTATTGTGGATGCCAAGAAGTCCTTGCTAAACAGGAGCCTGATACAGCTGTCTCTTGAGAGTCTCTGATAGATCCTGACCAATACAGATGTGGATGCTCACAGACAACTATTGGACTGAGCAAGAGGACTCCAATGGAGAAGCTAGGGGAAGGACTGAAGGAGCTGAAGGTGTCTTATCTGACATCATTGGGAGGAGAGGCCCTTGGTCCTTTGAAGGCTCGATGTCCCAGTGTAGAAGAATGCTAGGGCAGTAAGGTGGATGTGGATAGGTGGGTAGAAGAGCACCCTCATAGAAGCAGGGTGGGAGTGGGGGATGAGATAGGCTGTTTGCACAGAGGAAACCAGGAAAGGGGATAACATTTGAAATATAAGTAAATAAATAAAATATCTATTTAAAAAAACAAAGAAAACCAAACAAAAGAATGGATCAATTTGCATTCTTCTACATGCTGATCACCATTTAAAACAGCACCATTTGTTGAAAATGCCATCTTTTTTACCCTGGATGGTTTTTGTCAACGATCAGGTTTCCTTAGGTATGTGGATTTATTTCTGGGTCTTCAATTCTATTCCATTGATCTACCTGTCTGTCTCTGTACCAATACTAGACTTTTTGTTTGTTTGTTTGTTTGTTTGTTTGTTTGTTTTAATCGCTATTGTTCTATAGTACAGTTTGAGGTAAGGGATAGTGATTCCCCCAGAAGTTCTCTTATTGTTGAGAATAGCTTTGCTATGCTGGGGTTTTTGTTATTGCAAAAAATTTGTGAATTGTTCTTCCTATCTCTGTGAAGAATTGAGTTGGAATTTTGATGGGAATTGCATGGAATCTGTAGATGGCTTTTGGTAAGATGGGCATTATTACTGTATTAATCCTACCAATCCATGAGCATGAGAGATCTTTCCATCTTCTAAGGTCTTCTTTCATTTCTTCACAGACTTCAAGTTCTTGTCATACAGATCTTTCACTTCCTTGGTTAGAGTCATACCAAGATATTTTATATTATTTGTGACTATTGTGAAGGGTGTCCTTTCCCTAATTTCTTTCTCAGCCATTTATCCTTTAAGTAGACGAAGGCTACTGATTTGTTTGAGTTAATTTTATATCTAGCCTCTTTGCTGAAACTGTTTATCAGGTTTAGGAGTTCTCTGGTGGAATTTTTGAGGTCATTTGAGTGTATTATCATATCATACACAAATAGTGATATCTTGATTTCTTAGACTCCAAAGAATCAAATAACCCTATCAAAAAATGGGGTACAGAGCTGAACAAAGAATTCTCAACTGAGGAATATCAAATAGCCAAGAAGTAGCTAAAGAAATGTACAACAGCCTTAATCATCAGGGAAATGCAAATCAAAACAACCCTGAGATTCCACTTTATACAAGTCAGAATTGCTAAGATCAAAAATTCAGATGATAGCACATGCTATCAAGGATGTGGAAAAAGAGGAACACTCCTCCATTGCTAGTGGTATTGCAAGCTGATACATCCACTCTGGAAATCAGTCTGGTGGCTCCTCTGAAAACTCGAAATAGTTCTGCCTGAGGACCCAGCTATACCACTCCTGGACATATAACGAGAAGATGCTCCAATATATAATAAGGACATATTCTCTACTATGTTCATAGCAGCCACATTTATAATAGCCAGAAGCTGAAAACAATCCAGATGTCCCTCAACAGAGGATGGCACATTTACACAATAAATTACTACTCATCTATTAAAAACAAGACTTCATGAAATACACAGGCAAATGGATGGAACTAGAAAATATCATCCTGAGTGAGTTAACCCAGTCACAAAAGAACACACATGGTATGTACTCACTGATAAGTGGATATTAGGTAAAGAGCGTGGAATACTCACAGTACAACTCACAGACCATATGAAGCTCAAGAAGGAAGACCAAAGTGTGGATGTTTCAATCCTACTTAGAAGGGGGAATGGAACAAAATGATCATGGGAGGTAGAGGGAGGGAGGGGTCTGGGAGGGAGAGAAGAGTAGGAGGAAAAAGGGGGGACAGGATCAGGTGTGGGAGGAGACCAGGAAAAGTACAGAGCGTCAGGAGAACAGAGGTGTGTAACAGAGGGGGATGAGGAACTGAGAGTGGCCACTAGAAAGTTCCAGATGCCAGGGAAGCAAGAGTTTTCCAGGACTCAATAGAGATGACATTAGCTAAAATACCCAACAAAAGGGAGATTGAACCTATAGAGACCATAGCTAGTGATTAGGCACTGCTCCCAGTTGAGGGATGGGGCCACCCACCCATCTCAAAAATATTAACCCAGAATTGCTCCTGTCTAAATGGAATGCAGGGACAAAAAGTAGACTGAAGGAAAGGCCATCCAGAGACTGCCCCACCCTGGGATCCATTCCATTTTCAGACACCAAAGTCAGATACTATTGCTGATGCCAAGAAGCACTTGGTGATAGGAGCCTGGTGTACCTGTCCCCTGAGAGTCTCTATCAGAGCCTGACTAATACAGATGCTGATGCTTGTAGCCAAACATTGGACTGAGCATGGGTACCCCAATGGAGGAGTTAGGGGAAGGACTAAAGGAGTTGAAGGGTTTTGTAACTCCAAAGGAAAAACAACAATATGAACCAACCAGACCCTCTAGATCTCCCAGGGACTAAACCACCAACCCAAGAGTACACATGGGGGGGGGGGGGAGGATGGCTCCAGCTGCATATGTAGCAGAGGATGGCCTTATCTGGCATCAATGGGAGGGTAAGCCCTTGTTCCTGTGGAGGCTCAATGCCCCAACACAGGAGAATGCTAGGGCGATGAGGTGGGAGTGAGTGGGTGGGTGGTGGAGCACCCTCATAGAAGCAGAGCAGAGAGGGAGGGGATTGTAGGTTTGGGGAAGGGAAATGGGAAGGGGGATAATATTTGAAATGGAAATAAATTAAATAACCAATAAAAAAGAAAAGTGCAAATTAAAGAGTATGGATATATTGTTCCTGATCAAGCACATTCCAAGGAGCCTCTTCATATTTCATGAAATTGGACAGGTTATAAAAGTTATATTTTATATTATTCTTCAGTCGGTATTATGCTGGCTGCTGGCCTAACCTGAAGAAGCCATGGGTTCCCCAAAGTAACTAAACGAGAATAGTGGCACACAAGCCTTTAATACCAGCATTCCAGAACTGGAAGCAGAACCATGAGTTGAAAGTCATCCTCAGCCTCATCCAGTTACTGACCAACCTGAGCTACATAAGATGTTTCGTCCTTTTGATTTTGAGAAGTCTTTAAGGTACATATGTGGAGAAATAAAACCTTATCTTCATAAGGTACATGTAGATAAACTGTAATTAAGATATAAAATATCATCAGTAGATGTCTAAAAGAAAAGCTACTATGTATTTGCTTACCTTTTCCAACTTAAGTTGAAAAAAAAAAAAAACTATATTACTCTTGTTAACAAAGTTAAATGTTTGTTCTATGGTCACATCTCAGAATTGCCCCACCTGGTTGACTTAAAGCAATCTACAGCAGCAGCTTAGATCCTGCTCCAGCTCTGGAGCCAAAAGGTTTGGCAGCAGAGACCTCAAGGATGTCTCCGCCTACAACCCTAACCAGTCTTCTACTTATGCACGTTTCCCAGGCAACCGACTTCAGCGGCTATCTCGCGGGAACCGCAGTTTCCTGGCGTGACGTCACAACTGAAGCTACAGAAGCTGGCGCAGGTACTAGCTCAGGGACTTCGACTTGGGAGCTCCGTCCCGGAGCGTTCCTAGGTCGTTAGATCCGGAGCTTACTCCCCAGAGCCCTTTGTATCGCTTGGCTGTCATGGCTGGCGGGACCCGCGCAAGGAGCAGGGCAAACAAGGCGAGGCCGGTGAGTACCGCAGGCGCTGAAGGACCAGCTGACTTTGTGCAGCTTGAGTGAGCGGCAGAGGCTCTCGGATCTTCACTGGTCAAGAGAACCTCCCGTGGAAAAGCGTATAAAGAGTAAACCTTTTTTACTATAAAGAAACGAAGAATGCCTGAAGTGAAGATATGCCAATTACTCTGATCAGTGGATATTACATAATGTATTGAAATGTCACACCGCCCCAGAAACCTGCAATTACTGTGCCAGTTGAAATATATTTACAATACAATAGAACGTGAATAACTACATAAAATTTAAACGCCAATGCATACGTTGACAAAAGATGTTAGTGGACATTTCTCAGAAATTACATAAATAGTAAAAGATGAAAACAAACCTTTAGTCATAGGAAAATGCAAATCAGTACCACACGTGGAGACCGGCTTATTCACTAGGATGGCTGGGATTTTAAAATATTGCGTAACAGCCAGTATGGAGGAAGAATTAGAATAGCTACATGTTTTGGCTGAAGTCATAAATAATATATCTACTATTAGAAACAGGTTAGCAGTTTTGCAAAAACTAAATGAAAAATTTACCATTTGACTCAGCAGTTCCAAAGATGTGAAAACAAGGTTTTATTTTTTCTTGTTTTCTTTCCATTTATTTTTATTTTTGAGACTACACTATAGTTACATTGCCCCCTTCACTTTCTTCTTCAAGCCCTCCCATAAATCCCTCCACTTCAGATTCATGGACATCTTTTCAACAAATTGTCTTTACATTTATACACACACACACACACACACACACACACACACACCCTATTCAGTCCATAAAATGTTATTTCTTTGTATGCTTTTAAGACAAGGTTTTATGTAGTTCAGGCTTGTCTTGAACTTTCTATGCACCTAAAGATGACCATAAATTATTGATCCTCCTCCTCTCATGTCCCTGTGCTGTGATTTCAAGCATATACCACCATGTCTGGCTGCTTCACAAACAAAACTTATCACAAGTCTGTTCATAGCAGCAGCATTTTCAGTGGCCCAAAGTGAAACAGTCCAAATGTCCATCAACAGGGGAAATGTGTTAAGAAACTGTATTATACATGAAGAAATTATGCATTGGCACATGCTACAACTGGACCTGAATTCAGAAGCTTATTGATTAAAAGGACTAGGCAAACACAAAACATTCCACCAGTTTAAGTGTATATTCATTGTCAGGTATAGCTTAATCCACTGAAGTAGAATGCAGAGTTATTAGTAAGAGCATAGAAGAGGGATAACAGGTAATTGTCCACTGGTGAATGTTGTGGATAAATAAAAATGTATAGTCAATAAAAAACCATGTGTTGATTGGTTACTCCGGAGAACTCCCATTAATGTAAGTGAGCCATGGTCATTGATTGAAACCACATTTTTCGTGTAGATGTTTACTCCTTGGGAGGTATTCTCTCATATTTAAAAATGGTTTGTTTTAAAATAGTTTTAGAGAGCCAGGAAAAACTAAGCAGAAACTGGAAACTTTTCATTTATCCCTCACCTGCAACCCTTTTCCCCCTTGCCTGTGGCTTACTTATTACAAGTGGTAAGCCAATAATTATACATTATTATTCAAAATGTTTGCTCTTGGCACTATATATGCTATGTTTTTAACCAATCCATGAATACATTTACATTTACAAACATAAGTAATATATGTATTTACTATTATAAAATCAAATTATTGTTTCATCACTGTAAAAATCTTCTATGCCCTACTTACTCGTTCTTCCCTTTCCCTTGAGCATGGCAACCACAGCTCTTTTAATACTTCCATAATTTTGCCTTTATCAGCTGCGATGTAGTTGGAATTATGCAGCACACAGGCTTTCAGATAGCCTCTAGCTAACTTGATTCTTCCATGGCTTTTTATAATTAGATATGTCATTTTAAATTTTCCATCATTTGGCTATGTCATATTTCTTTGGTCATTTTTCTATTGGAAAACATCATGGTTGCTTCTGAGTTTTTACAATTACAAGTAAAGTTGTTATGAAGGTGTGTATTCAGGTTTTTGTGTGGTACTGTGTGACATTATTCCTGGGAAGGCATGATCAACTTGCCTCAGATTGGGAACTGAAAACAGAACAAAGAACAGCTATCTAAAGGTTCAAATTAGTGAGTTTCCTTGGAGTTAATTAGAGGAGTATGTGTGTGAATGATTGCCTACAAGAGGAAAATGATTCAAAAACAGAAGCATCAATAAAAGCCCACACCAACATAAGTGGCAGCTTATAAAAGCAGGAAAGCTGGAGCACACCACATAGCCTGCAGGCTGCTCAACAGGTCCAGGTAGTTCCATTGGTCTGAACTTCTTCCAGGTAGTTGAACTGCTCTCTGATACTCTCAGGCAGCTAGGCTGGTCTCTGATATTTCCAGTAAGCTTTGCTGCTGTTAATCTTTTCTAGACAGCTCCATTTATCTGATAGTGTTTTTTAGCAGTCTTTACTGCTTTTATACACTTAGGGAAGGAGGCACCTAGTGAATCTGGTTAGTTTCAGGGACTTCCTGAAACTCTTTGAGTTTACTTTGTGAGTTTAAGACCATCTCTGAAGGATAAAATGTTTCACCTCCCCTTAGAATACCCTGTTGTTTAACCTTCTTGTAAATACTGTGTCTTAAAATATTATACTCTTTAACCTTCCTTTCCACATCCTATGTCTTAAGGAATTTCTCTTCAAGGTTGAATCTTTTAATCTCAGGAGAAACTGCTATATGGCATGTGGATAAAGTTTTCAGTTTATGTAAATACCCTGAAGAATTATTTCTGAGTGGTATGTCTAGGTTGACAAAAACAAACAAAACAAATAAACAAAGAAAAATTCATTTCAAACCTTTATTTCAGAGTAAATATAAATTTTCTATGCTCACTATGTCTAGTATTTCTCCATATTTTCACTATCATTTATGTTAGCCTTTTGGTTTTGGTCATTGTAATAGGTGGGAAGTGGTAGATAATTCTTCGTTTAATTTATTAATTATCCAGATGCAATGGTATGAATGTTTTTGATCCTTCACAATTCATATCCACAAAAGTAAGACCCAATGTGATGCTATTAAGAAGTAGAGGCTGCAGAACACGATTAGACTGTGAGCTCTCTGCCCTCATAAGGCTTGTTCTTCCACTCACCTCCATCTGAAAGCAGAACAACAAAAGTCCATGTTAGAGTTAGATAGCAGCCCTCATCAGATTTTAGTTTCTCCACATTGAACTTCTTAATTTCTGGAATTATAGGGGATTTCTCTTTGAAATTATGTAGTCTAAATTGTAACTGATTCAGAAATAGACTAAAGAATGATCTATTTTGTTGTTGTTGTTGCTTCTGGTTTTTTGTTTTGTTTTGTTTTGTTTGTTTGTTTGTTTTTTGTTTTTGTTTTTGTTTTTTTTTTTGAGAGAGAGGGTTTCTCTGTGTAGCCCTGGCTGCCCTGGAACTCACTCTGTAGTTCAGGCTGGCCTCGAACTCATAAATCCACCTGTCTCTGCCTCCCAAGTGCTGGGATTAAAGGCATGTGCCACCAATGCCTGGCTCTATATGTCTTTTTAAATGAGAGTTCTACTCAGATCTTTGTGATTTTTACATTAAATATATATTTATAGTCATTCAGGTATCCCTACCCACATACCTCTTCCTTTGATGTTTTGTCATAAGTTTCACAATTCCATTTCTCCCAGGTACTTGACAAGTGAGGCCAATTCAATACATTCCATGTATCCTTATATAATTATGTATCTGTCCATTTCTATATATCTAAGCAAAGTACACAGCCAGAGTGATTGTTCCATTCACTCTTCCTTCAGGAATAGCCTATAAAAGGATGATAAAGCTATAGCTCTTGTATCATAAGTAATGGTTGCAAGCATCCAGACTCATTCTCTCTTCTTCTACCCTTCTCTCAGTCAGCAGTTTTGTTTGTCACTGAAACTTCAAGCATTATTGGGGTTTTATTATTATTATTTTGGTTTTTGTTTGTTTTTTTATTTTGTTTTGTTTTTGTTTTTCCTACTGTAGTTCCAGCAGGAGAGAGAAATTTGCACAGCAACTTGCATCAGCTGCAGATTGCTATGGTGCAGATATTTGTGACCCATCCCTCAAATTTATGTGTTTATTTCCATTGTTACAGTGGAAGTTGGTGAAGGTGGGGAGGTCATTCGTATAGAAGGTTTATAATTTGGATCTATGATCTTATAAAAAAGATTTCAGAAACACAGCCAGTTCTCTTTTTTTAGTTGAGCTTAAGTTTATAATGAAAAAAAAAAACAGTAACAACAACAAAAATTTGAAGTCTGTTTACCAGGGAGTGGCCTAACTAAACAAGTTAGGTTTGTTCTTAGAATTCCAGATTTCTAGCACTATAAGAAATGAATTTCTGTAATTATATCAATCTGTGTGTATGTACTAAATCAAAGACCAGTCATAAGCACTACTGCAAGCTAGTAGCTATTTTACTGCCTCATTAAATGACAGAACAGAGTAATGTACCAAATGATACATTTATTGCCCTCAAAATCTAAACAGGTATAGTAAAAGCTGAAATAGCTCTTTCTTGGGCCTATGAAGGAATCTATTATCCATCAGACCCCCAGAAATCTAGAAATTTCATGGAGTTAGAAGGCTTCAGGATTTTACTTGCATATTTTTTCCCTGTATATAATTATTTGCCTGGTGAGTTGGTTCACATAGCTCAGCAGATGAGAGTATCTGTTACCAAGCCTTAGAACCCTAATTCAACCTCTCGGACTCACATAGTAGAAGGAGAGAACTGGCTCTCAAAAGTTGCCTGCTGACCTCCACATATGCACTTCTGAGTCATGTACATATCTCCACCTCCTGTACAGAGAAAGCTGAATGGGTGGATGGAGAGATGGGTGGATGGATAGATAGATGGATGGATGGATGAATGGATGGATATAGATAGATGTAATTTTAAAAAGTTTAAATAAATCTCACCAAACTAAATTGTAACATAGGGCTGAAGAATAGTGGAAAATATTGCTGTTATTGTTATCTAAAAGAAAGTTTCTTCTGGTGAGCATTATGGACAGAAATGAGGAAAATGGCAGTTTTCAGAAATGTCTTTCCATTTACAGAAAATGGCTCCTATAAATGCTTTGAAGTCCAAGGTGTATTAAATCTGTTTTTGCACTATGTCACAAAATACTTGAAGTATGCTAACTTTTCAAAACTCAAAGTTTATTTAGCCTTTGAGTTTTGGAAACTCAAGGACAATGAGCTTCTTGTCTGCTGTGTTCTTTGTGGTAGATAGCCATATAATAGTAGAAGCAAGTTTAGGAGAAATAGATAGCTTCATCTGACAAAAATGTGTAGAGCAAGTGAGTAGTATAATGTTTTACATTTATAAAACTGTCTATCTCTAAGATGACTCAAGCAGTTGTGGGTGTTTAAGAATTCCTACTATATGCTGTTTAGCAGAAAAGTCAGTAGTACTATGATTCACCGGGTCCAAAAGATATCCTTGTTGAAGAACAAGAGAACTACAGCTGAACTGGGAAAGACAAATTGCCTCACTTGTATCCTTTTCTGATCTAAGTTGGACCCTATTCTCCTAAGTTAGAATGGTATTATTTATTCAATCTTTAAATTTAAATGTTCATTTCTCCCTGAAAAGACCCTAAAGACACTCCCAGAAATGTTCGGTCATCTATCTGGAAATCCCTTTCCCCAATCAAGCTAGCACCTAAAGGTTACCAAAAGGATTATGCTAATCTTTCTAACATGATTATTGTTTTGCCTCATTATCTTTATAGTTGTAAATGTGTGCTTATATAATCCAAGTATGTGACTAGTGTCATATATAAAATGTTATATCTTAGCTGGGCAGTGATGGTACACACCTTTAATTTCAGCACTTGGGAGGCAGAGGCAGGTGGATTTCTGAGTTCGAGGCTAACTTGGTCTACAGAGTGAGTTCCAGGGCAGCCAGGGCTACACAGAGAAACCCTGTCTCGAAAAAACAAAAACAAAAAACAAAACAAAAATATCTTTTGATATGGTTTTGATGTACTTTGTTCTGCAAAGGCTTATGTGCTGGAAACCTGATTAACTGAGAGGCGATTAATCCTTCAGTGGTAGAAAACTGAGTGTGAAATGACTAGGTCTTCAAGAATTATCAGTACCCTTTGGAAATGTATAGATGAGAAACCCTCAGAACTTCCATGAATTAGCCTGAATATGAAACTAAGCATCAGGTACATGATTGAAGGGGAAGATTGGGAGTCTTTAAAGTTAGAGGAGTATAAAAGTTAAGTAGACAGACTATAAATATTCATCTGTACTTTTATGATAGAAATAATGAACAATAGGATTGGGAACAAAGCAAAATGCTAAATAATGCAGATCTATCAGAAAATATAGCCTTGCCACATTGCACAGGCACACCATTTGACACCGTGAAAATGTGTTTTAAAGTAGAAAATTTGTAATCTTTGCAACAAGAAGACCCCAGAGAAAGCCACCCTATCCATTTATACTTCAAAGCTTATTCACTACTGCTCTTAATTACATTAAGAGAAATATTATTGTTAAACCTTTGAACTGAAAGTAGCACAAGCTTTTGCTTTCAAAGATCTCTCTTCTCTCTAGTTCTTGAGTGGCTATGCTAAGTATCAGTGTAGGGCTAGGGAATGGCCCATGACTTGGAAACAGTCTCAGGGGCACAGATCCACACACATGCTGTGGGGTACTGGCTTCACTTCATAGGAAAGCAGGTAACACAGGCATTTAGTATTTGCAGCTCAGCCAAAGTTTCACCCATGTGAGACCTGCTGTGCATGATTGCAAGTTAATGACTAAGAGAGACTGGAATGGCCAGGGCACTTTGCATAGTTCATGGCCCATATTTTACCCCAGATTGTCTTCTTGTTTGTTTGATTTCCATACTCTAAGATGCCCACAGATACTTTTGGTGAAAACAGTTATTACTTGGACATTCCTTATACCCATGCAAACACTGACAGAGTGACTCTGCCATTAGAGGACAGATAACTAGTGGGGCTTGGGTTCAGCTGGTGGGAGCAGCATGAAGGCATCTTGAGACTACTGTGTTGATGGGCTTATCTATGAAGAACATTAGCAGGAGTTCAGCTCACTGGTAATCATAATAGTGTATGTACATCCATGGGAAAGGCAGGACAGAGAATAGCCTGCAAATAGATCTTTCTAAACTAACATGTTTGGACTTCACAGAAGAGAGAAAATGACTTAACACTCATTTGACCCACACAGACTTGGAAAAAGGACATGTCCATCTTTTTATTCAGGAGGAAAGAAATACCACTGGTCTTTTTTTCTTATTTGTCTGTCTTGCTTTGAACTTATTAAACTGTTTCTTTCCTCTTGCTGTCATTTCTTACACCTTCATCCCCCTGAGTTTGCTTCTTCTCTCTTTAATTTTCTGACCTACTTCATTTTACTTGTTAACATCTTATATTCCCTAGAAGAAACTTGTAGTTTATCTTATAAGTTCCCTAGCTTCTTTATTTTAATTTTTATTGGATTAACTGTTGGCTTCTTTTTCTGTGTTTTGTTCATTATATTGAGATATTTGATTAAAATATTTTTAATGTTTCCATCGTATGCTTTTTTTCTCCACTGAGTGGTGGGGACTGAGACTTCAAGAGAAAAAAAAAATGCACTTAAGAAGACCCTCATATAAAATGAAGGAAGAGAGGTATTCATCTTAACAAATGTATAAATAATATGGAAATGCGAAACAAACACACAAAAAAAGAAAGGAAAAAATATTTTGACTCTTCCAAAATTTTATACTTCCTCTGTAACTGAATGAAAAGGTATTAATTAATATGCTTGAATTTTGGACAAAGAATTCAAAATTTCAGTTTGAAAATGATCAATGTCCTCAAGCACAATTCAAGCAAACATTTGAATGTAACAAAAGATGTCAACACAGAGTTTACATGAAAAACTCATCAGAGATCAAGATTGTGAAAAAGAAAAGACAAAGGCTACTCAAACAGACATCTTAAAAATGAAAAGGTGAATAAATTACTCATCATTAATATACTAAATCAGGAAAAAGTGTCAGAGAAAAGGGCAGTGAGTTATTCTGATGACTACAAAGAAAGAAAAATTATGGCCACGTAATTTTTCAACAACACTGTAACACATAAAGAGACCAGATATAAGAATCCTTAATATGGAATAAATAACTAAAATTAAAACTGAAGACCTAGAGAAATCTATTCAATGAACCCATAGAAGAAAATTCACCAAGTCTGGAAAGCTATATGAACACCGTAGTACTTAAATCAATTTTATCACCAACTAGAGATGACTAGAAAATAGCCTGTCCAGATCAAACTGTAGTTAAAATACCATAAGAACAGAGCCAAGAAAGAATATTGAAATGGGTAAAAAAAAAAAGGTGTCTAGTTACCAACAAAGGCAAACTCATCAGACCTCTGAGCAAAACCTTCAGAAGTCACAAAATATGGGATAAGTTATTTCAGTCCACTAAGGTAACAAACTGCCAGCCGAGATTATCCATCAAAATCGGTTTTTAAAACTAAGGGAGTCATGCACCCTTTCCAAACTATATGCACTAAAGACATTTCCACTAAACCAACATTGCAGAAGAACCTAAATGAATCCTGTGAACAGATTGGTACAGGGAGTTAGGCTTAAAAGATCACAAGAAAAATTCATGAAATTAATAGAAGTAATAAGAATTAGGAAAGAATCAAATATATTCAATTCAGCAAGCTAGTTAAACTCTTAGGTGAATAAGAAAGAATAGAACAGAGTACTTGAATAAAAAGTACAAAGCAAAAAGGACAAAGAAGCAATTTTTTTAAAAAAAATCATGAATTAACACATAATTCTCAATTATACCACTAAATGTAAATTGTCTTTGCTCTCTAACTAAAAGGCTTAGACTGGCTAGCTGGATTAAAATACAAGATCTAACTGTTTGCTATCTACAAGAAATCACATGTCACTGGCAAAGACACAGAGACTCAAGAAACATTAAGAAACAAAAATCTAAAGAAACATTTTGACAAACTTTGGCATAGATATACTTTTATAATGATTAATCTTCTTTGTCAACTTGCCTGGACTCAGAATTACCAAGGAGATACATTTGTAGGCTTGTCTGTGAGACCATTAATAATATACATTAACTGAGGAGGGAAGACCTACTCTGAATGTGAATGGCACCATCCTGTGGGCTTATAGTCCAAACTGAAGAAGAGAGAAAGACAGACAGATGAGTACCAGCATTCTTCTGTCTTCCTTCTGTCTCTGCTTCCTTGTCCACTAAAATATGAAGAAGTAGCCTCATGCTCTGCTACTACAAACAAGACTTATCTCTGCTACTGTGACTTCCCTGCCAGAACAGATTATAGCCTCAAGTTAATCCTTCCACCTTTAAATTGCTTCTTATGAGTCTTTCTATCTCAGCAATGAGGAAACTAACATAATTGATATGTCCTATAGTGTACTTAAAACAAGTTAAGTGGAAAAGACAAAGGTACTTTATACTAATAATGAAACAGTCTCCCAATAAGATATAATGTAAATACGTATTCATTGAATATCAGTGTACTCAATTTTTAAAACAAACACTACTGGACATAAAGAGATAGAATGGTCTAAACACGATTAGAGTAAGAAACTTCAATATCCCATTCTCATCAGTAGCATATCACATAAAAAAAAACAGGCACTCAGAATTTAACAATGCATAGAGACAGAAACCACACACATCTATAGGCTATTGCACGCAATAGCTGTGTGTTCCAGTTTGCATTTTCTTGCTGTGATAAAACACTGACCAAAATCAACTTGTGGTAGGAAAAGCTTTGTTTCATCTTGTACTGACAAATAATGATCTACTACTAGGGAAACTCAAGGCAGAAACCTGGACCAGGGACTGAGGCAAACCGCTGCTTATAGGCTGGACTCCATGACTAGTTTGACTAAACTTCTTGTACAACTCAGGCACAATGCCTAGGGATGGCACCACCCAGAGTGAACTTGGCCCACCTATATCAATTGACAATAAAATGCCCTCACAAGCATGCCCACAGGCCAGTATGATAAATGCAGTTCCTCAGTTTAGGTTCATTCTTCCCAGGTGCCTCAAGTTTGGGTCAGGTTGACAAAAACTAGCTAGCATAATATTGAGTACACATTTAACCACCATTGAAACTTTCTTCAAAGTAAATAATATTTTATGTGATAAAACAAGTGTTAACCTAAAGTAAGGTACCATTAACAATGAGGCAATCTCTAGGTATAAGTCTATGAAAACAAGTACGCTATGCAAACTTCCACAATACACTGTTGGAGCATACATTGCATAGATGTTCCCATTTCAAAAAAGAAAAATTGGAAAAAAAGAAAAAGAAATGCATGGTATATACCAAACAAACCTGGACTGAGCAAAACAAATTCCATTAGAACTTAAGACTGGGAAACTCTTTGGATTGCTATTCTACCACCTTAACCTAGTGAGAGAGCATTGTCATATCCCTGAGGCTGGGTGGTGGCAACATGGCCTTAGTTTATGTTACTATTGCTATAAGGAAATACCATGACAAAAGCAACTTCAGAAGGAAAGAATTTATTTGGCTTAGGCTTCCATATCACAGTTCATCATCAAAAGTAGTCAGGATAGGAATTCAAAAAGGTCAGGAACCTGGACCCAGGAGCTGATGCAGAGGCCATGGAGGGGTGCATAACCACCATGGCTTGTTCAGCTTGCTTCATAAAGAACCCAGAACCATCTGTCAACAATGTCCTGGATCTTCCCACATCAATTAATAATTAAGAAATGGCTCTAAAGGCCATCATATAGCCTGATCTTATTGAGACATTTTTCTCAAGTGAGGCTTCCTCCTCTCCATTGACTCTAGACTTGTGTCTAGTTGGCAAAGAACTAGCCAGTGCAAGTCTATACTAAGCCATCTTTATGAATCTTTACCAACTCTCATCCTCTCTGGCTCATTGTAGAAACTAACCTTGTCTGCTGACACAAAAAGAGATGGCTTCAGTCTCCTAAACTCAGTAGTTAACAATCTTAGGCTCTAAGGCCACATACTATGGGTTTGTGGTAGGAGTAGAAGGCCTGAAGATCATTAAATTATCTTCATGTTCACTCATCCCAGCTATGAACTGTGCAGCTGGCTAGTCTGATTATAAAATCTTGTATAATCCCAGAAGTCTGATACCTTGTATGGTATGATCATTTTAGTCTCCAAAGCATCATTTCTGCCTGTGTAATCCCATGTATAGACTTGGCTCCAGCTGAGATGATTGATCCAATCTATAGATAATCTCTAGACAGATGTAATTTTGGCCAGAATCAGCCTATTCTTGATAGAACATTTTTCTACATTCTTACAATATAAATAGCACTGAAGGCTTTTAAAAGTCTTTTAAGTTCTGGGTACTTTTCACCAAAAAGGTTCTTAAATTTTCTCCCTCCTCACATTTTGCTGTGAATTGAAGAGACTAGGTCAAACATTCAAAGATTGCTTAGATATAGCCTTATCTAAGGGTCCAGTGTTATCAGTCATAAATTATACCTTCTATAAAACACAATAAAGTCAAAATTTTTCACTTGTGTACATGCAACACACACACACACACACACACACACACACACACACAAAGTCATTAGTTGCACAAAGATGCATGAAATGAAATGTGATAAGTTAGAGAGGTGAATGTAGCATAAGAATATAGTTTTCTACTTGTAGATATGGCACCACACATATTCAAGAGGCTAAGATAAGCAAGGCTCACCTGTGCTTCTTGGTTATCAGAGTTATTTTAATATTTTTGTTAATTCGTTGAAATAAACATTTATTTAATCATGGCCCTAAAATGAAAGAATGGTGATGCTGGCATTTTCATATGCCAAAGAGAAGCTGCAATGTACTGTTTTCTAAAGATTTGAGACTAAAATTATATATACACTTTATACATATGTACTATGAAAAATCTATGCTATTTAAAAGAAAGCAGTGTTGGAGAAAGATGGAGTACATAAAACCTAAAACACATAGAAAACAAGGAATATGGCAGATGCAAAACCTACTACATGGCTACTAACATTCAATGTGAATAACTAGCAAGCAATTAAAATTCCATGCTAGTAAAAATGACCCAACTATATGCTGTGTATAGTGATACGTTTTATGGTCAAAAGTATAAAAATATTTAAAGTTAAAGATCTGAAAATGACCCCACGCAGCTGACAATCTATTAAGTCTGTGGTTATTTCATATAGCACAGATTTGAAAAGAAATCATGCTGCTAGAGATAAAGAAGGGCATTTTCCACTGACAGAAGATGTTCTTATGAAATTAGCAAAATTTCCTTTTTTTCCTTTTGTAAAGTTTATTTTCTCTCATATATTATATCCTGACTGCATTTTCCCTTCTCTCTCCTTCTGCTAGAGCCCCACCCAATTTCTCCTCTGCCCCAGATACATCTTTCCTCCCCTTTCATCAGAAAAAGGCAGGCCCTCAGGGACATCAACCAATCTCTGCATAACGAGTTACAATAAGACCATAATACACTAACATCAAGGCTGGATAAGGTAACCCAGTAGGAGGAAAAGGGACCCATAAGCAGATAAAAGAGAGACAGCACCCCCACACTTTTGGTAATCCCACAAGAACACTAAGCTACACAACCATAACATATATGCAGAGGGCCTAGGTCAGACCTATACAAGCTCCCTGATCTCTGGAAACCCCGGGCATGAGTCTTAGTCAGTTGATTCTGTTGGCTGTATTATTGTGGTGTTCTTGACTCCTCTTGTTTCCTCTAATCCATCTTTCCCCTCCTCCTCAGGACTCCCCAAGCTCTACCTAATGTTTGGCTGTAGGACTTTACTCCCATCAGTTGCTAGATAAGTCTGTATGATGACAATTATGCCAGGTTCTGGTCTCAGAATACTGCAGGCAGGACAAACTTTGGATGAAAGGTTTTTTGCCTGGGTTGGTGTCCCAGTCCCTCCACTTGAGATCTAGCCTGGTTACAAAAGAGGATCACTTCAGACACCATGTTTCCAATAACTCGGAATCTTTTTTAGGTTCACCCTTATAGATTCTGTGAAGGTCCTCTTGCACTAGGTTTGTACCTTGCCCCTAGAAGTGCTCTCATAATTCCAGTCATCTCTCCCAGTATTATCTTGCTCCATCTGATCCCTCTTGTTCCCACCACATCCACCTCCAGTCCACCCTTGGAATCTATTCTATTTTCTCTTCCCAAGGAGATCCTTGTATTGTACCTCAAAACCTCCTTGTACTTTACCCTCTGTGGGTTGTAGCATGATTATCACTTACTTTATAGGCAATATTAACTTATAATGAGTACATACTCTGTTCATCTTTCTGGGTCTGGGTCACCTCACTAGGGGTGAATTCTTTTTCTAGTTCCACCCACTTGTCTGCAAGTTTCATAATGTCACTTATTTTAACAGTTGAGTAATACTCCAGTTGTGTAAATGAATCACATTTTCTTTATCCATTCTTCAGTTGAGGGGTATCTAGGTTGTTTCCAGTTTCTGGTGATTATGAATAAAGCTGCTATGAACATAGTTGATCAAGTGTGCTTGTGGTAGGATGGAGTGTCCTTTGGATATATCCCTAGGAGTTTTATAGCTGTAATTTGAAGGAGCTTGATTCTCAATTGTCTTAGAAACTGCCATATTTATGTCCATAGTGGCTATATAAAACAAGAGTGTCCACTCTCTACATGTCTATTCAATGTAATTTTTTAAGTTGTAGCTGGAGGAATAAGCTACAAGGAATAATTAATAGAGATCAAGTGGATACAGATTGGATAAGAAGAAATCAATGTATCACTATTCACAGATGATATGATAGTATATACATTAGTGACTCCAAACATTCTACCAGAGAACTATTATACTTGATAAACACCTTCAGTAAAGTGGCTGGGTACAAGATTAATTTAAAAAGTCAGTATCCCTACTATATACAAATGGCAAACGGGATTAGAAAGAAATCAGGGAAACAACACCCTGTACAATAACCACAAATAATACAAAATATCTTGAGGTAAATCTAAGCAAGTGAAAGACTTGTGAGATAAGCAATTGGTTTGAATTTCCATTTAATTTGATGTTGACTATAGACTTGCTAGTATTTGTTTTATTTTGTTTAGGTTATGTCCCTTGTATCCCTGATCTCTCAAAAACTTTTATCACAAAGGGCTGTTGGGTTTTGTCAAAGGCCCTTTCAGCATCTAATGATGCTGATTGTGTGGAAATGAAATGATTGTGTGGATTTTTTTCTTTCAGTTTATGTATATGGTAGATCACATTGACTGATTTCAGATGCCCTGCATTTCTAGGTTGAAGCCTAGTTGATCATGGTGCATGATCTTGATGTACTCTTAGGTTCAGTTTGTAAATACATTATTGTGTATTTTTCCATTAATGTTAATGATGGAAATTGGTGTATCTTTTTGTACTTTTTTTTTTTTTTAGATTGGGACATTTTCATGCTCCTTTTTTTTTTTGGTGTTATAAGTCTATTAAAATTGTTTATCTTACCTTGATGTGACTTTGGTAAGTGTTTTATTTTGAGAAACTTGTCCATTTCTTTTATATTTAACAATTTTGTGAAATACAAATTTTCAAAGTATAACTTAATGATTTTTTTGGAATTTCTTGGTCTATTTTTATGTACCCCCCCTTTGTTTCTGGTTTTGTTAATTTGGAAATTCTCTCTGTATCTTTTAGTTTGGATAAAAGTTTATCTATCTCATTGATTTTCTCAAAGATCCAACCCATTGTTTCATTGATTCATTGTATTGTTTCTATTTTTATTGATTTTAGCCCTCAGTTTGCTTATTTCCTGCCATCTACTCATCTTCTAGCACTTTCATGTGTTCTGTAAAATTGTTACTATGAGATCACTATAATTTCTTTATAAAGGCACTTAGTGTTATTAACTTTCCTCCAGTACCACTTTCATTGTGTCCCATATGTTTGGGTATATTGTGAGTTCATTTTCATTGAATTCTAAGAAGTCTTTAATTCTTAATTTCTTTCTTGATTCAGTAGTCATTAAGTAGAAAGCTATTCTGTTTATGGGTTTGCAGGCTTTCTGTTGTTTCCACTGTTGTTGAAATCCAGCTTTAATCTATGGTGATCTGATAAGATAAAAGAGATTATTCATATTTATTTTATCTTTCCAGGGCAACATGTGCACACACGTGCGCGCGCGCACACACACCCTTTCTACCATGACCAAAAACAAAATAAGAGGGGTTAACAATCATTGGTTGCCAGGAAGTGGTAGTGCACTTGCTTTGACACTTGCTTTGTGACAATTTTAGAGAATGTCCCTTGAGGTAATGAGAAGAAGGTATCTTCTTTTGTTTTTTAAAATATTCTGTAGGTATCTGTTAGATCTCTTTGGTTTATAATGCCTGTTAACTCCAATATTTCTGTGTTTAGTTTTTGTCTGGATGACCTGTCCATTGGTGAGAGTGTGATATTGATGTACCCCACTAGCACTGTGTGCAGTTTAATGTGTGATTTAAACTTTCATATTTCTATCACAAATGTGGGTGTCCTTGAGTTTGGAGCATAGATGTTAAGGACTGAAACTTCATGTTGGTGAATTTTTCATTTGATGAGTATGTGGTGTCCTTCTCCACATCTTCTGATTAATATTTTGTTTGAAATCTATTTTGGTAGATATTAGGGTAGCTATGCCAGCTTGCTTCTTCAGACCATTAGCTTGGAAAACTTTTTCCAACCATTTACTCCATGGTGATGTCTATCTTTTATGTTGAGGTATATTTCTTATATGCAGCAGAAGGATGGATCCTGTTTTCACATCCATCTGTTAGAATCTGTGTCTCAATTGGGGAATTGAATCCATCAATATCAAAAGATGATAATGACCAATGATTGGTTTTTTTGCTTTTTCTTCTTTGTCTGTTTGTTTGTATTTTTGGTTTTTGGTTTTTTTGTTTGTTTGTTTAGTTGGTTGATTGGTTGGTTTTTCAAGACAGAGTTTCTCTGTGTAGCTCTGGCTGTCTTGGAACTCATTCTGTAGACCAGGCTGGCCTTGAACTGAGAAATCTGCCTGCCTCTGCCTCCCAAGTGCTGGGATTAAAGGCATGCACTACCACTGCCTGGCAACCAATGATTGTTAATCCCTCTTATTTTGTTTTTGGTCATGGTAGAAAGGGTGTATGTGTGTGTGTGTGTGTGTGTGTGTGTGTGTGTGTTTGTGCACATGTGCATACATGTTGCCCTGGAACTGGCATTAAAGTGAGTATAAGCTGCCTGATGTAGGTACTGGGAAATAAACTCAGGTTACTTGGAAGATCACATCTCATCTGAGATATCTTTCCATCCCTATTTGATTCAAAGTTTTTCTTTTTCTCTAAAGATGTTGTTCAAATTTGTTATCAATGTGTACCCTTTTAGTTTTCCTTTCTGTCCTTTGGAGTCATACTGTGTAAATTTATTTTCTGTGATAATATCTTGAAGTGCTTTCTCTATTTTTCCATAGTAATCCTAGAGGTATGTATATTGTGTTAAGGTCTTGGATCCATTTTGAGTTGATAATCATATAGGATGAGAGATATGGTATTGATTTTAATTTTCTATACATAGACATCCAGTGTTTGTTGCACCATTCTTCAGAGATACTTTACTTTCTCCAAGGTGTAGGTTTTACAGCTTTGCCAAAATTCATTGATTGTAGATGTTTATGGTTTTTGCTGAGTTTTATTTTCTACTTCATTGTTTTCATATAGAGTTTATGCTAGTCCATACTGTTCTTGTTAATATAGTTCCATGTTGCATTTTGAATTAAGTTTGTGATAATGCCAACATTACTCATTATGTTCCAGAATTATTTTGGTTGTTAAAGAACTTTTGTACTTCCATGAGAATTTTAAGATTGTTTTTCAACTGTGATGAAGAATGTCATTCCTGTTTTAGTGAGGTTGCAATGAATTTATGAATCACTTTCAGCATTATGCCCTTTTCCACCTAATAGTCTAGAGAGCAATGGTCATTGGGCATTGGAGGGCTTCATAATTTGGTAACTTCAATTTACTTTCCAGCCTTTTCTTATTTTCATTGTAGATGTATTTCAACTCAATTATTGGGTTTATTTCTAAGTATATTGCTTAATTTTCATAGTATTATTGTTGGGGATGGTTTAATTAATTCCTTTTTCCCTAGTACACAGAAAACCTAATTTTTATATTAATTTCTTCTTGTCTTAATTTGAAGAATTTATCAATCGCAAGATTGTTTCAGTAGACTTTCAAAGTCTTCTGAGGATGTGATATCTGTCAAAAGGGATGATTTTTGTTTTTCTTTTTCAAATTTGAATTTTATTATCTTTCTTTTTTTGTCTTACTGATTAAATGTCAAGTACCATGTTGAATGAAAGTGGTATAAGTAGATATATGTAATTTAATACATTCTGATCACACTTTCACCCCCTCTTCTCCTCCAATCCACTCCACCCATCTAACATTATGCCATGCCTTCTTTCTCTTTTTCTTTAAAAACAAACAAGCAAAAGCAAACAAACAAGCCTGAAAAGAAACAAACAAAACTGAGAAAAACAAACAAAACTGAAAAAAAACACAAAGAAAATACACATACATACAACCACAAAATCAGAAACTATACACACAAGCAAAGGACCAGTAAATTTTTTAATTAGATAATTTTTTATTTGCATTTCAAATGTTATCCACTTTCTTGGTTTCCCCTCTACAAAACCCCTATTACAATCCCCTTATCCAGCTTCTATGAGGGTGCTCCCTTACCCACCTACCGACTCCTGCCTCACCTCCCTAGCATTACTCTACACTGGAGTATCAAGCATTCACAGGACCAAGGGTCTTCTCCCCTTCTATTGATGCCAGATAAGGCCCCTTCAGCTTCTTCAATCCTTCCCCTAACTCCTCTATTGGAGTCCCTGTGCTCAGTCCGATGGTTGGCTGCCAGCATTCAAATCTGTATTGGTCAAGATCTAGCTATATCTGGCTCCTGTCAGCAAGCACTTCTTGGCATCCACAATAGTGTATAGGTTTGGTGTTTGCATGTAGAATGGATCCCCAGGTGGGGCAGTCTCTGGATAGCCTTTCCTTTAGTCTCTGCCCCACTCTTTATTCCTGTATTTCCATTAGACAGGAGCAATTCTGGGTTAAAATTTTGCAGACTGGTGGGTGGCCCCATCACTCAACTGGAATGCTATGCTTAACCTCTGGATATGATTTTGACAGGATCTCCCTCCCATTTGTGGGGTATTTCAGCAGATATCATGTCCATGGTGTCCTGGGAGGCTCATGCTTTCCTGGCATCTGGGACATTCTGGTATCTACCCCCCCCCAACTCTCATTGCTACATACCTCTGTTCTATTTTCTGACCCTCCATCTCCTCCCATACCTGATTCTTCCCCTGTCCCCTTCTTTTCCTCCCAAGTCACCCCCCACCATCTACTTCCTTGATTATTTTGATCCACCTTCTAAGTAGGACTGGAGCATCTACATTTTAGTCTTCCTTCCCCTTTAACTAAATGTCATCCATAAGATATATCTTAGGTATTCCACACTCTTTCCCTAATATGTACTTATGAGTGAGTACAAACCATGTATGTTCTTTTGTGACTGAGTTACCTCACTCAAGATGATATTTTCTTTTTTTAAAAAAAAAATTAGATATCTTCTTTATTTACATGTAAATTTCTCCTTTCCCAGTTTCCCCTCCAAAAAACAAACAAACAAACAAACAAAAACAACAAGAACAAACTCCTGTT
>JADRCD010215116.1:15642-31332 GCA_019843815.1 Montemys delectorum
ACACACACACACACACACACACACACACGAACACAAACACAAACATAAATGTGTGCCTATTTAAGAATATGAACAGTGTCTAAAGTAAGCAAACAGACCAGTTTAACCCTTTTGACCAACGTGATGATTAAACACGTTCTTGACAGATTTGCCTGGGGTGTTTAGCTTATGTTTGTCTGCTTATCTGGGTTCCTTTGTAGGATGTGCTTCATTATGCTTGTTTTGTTTTGTACCAAATGTGCTAAAACTAGTCGAAATACTTGAATTTGTTTGTTTGTGTAAAGTGAACAGGCTTAGTGGTGTCTATGAAGCAATAGCCATGAATACTGATTTCTTTTCCTGGATAGAACCACATGGGTTTAAACTAATGATATTAAAATAATTTGTATGACTGATAAAGCGATCTCGCATGTTTAGAATTGTCTTGTTTGTGCTATACAAGAACAGAGAAATCAGAAGAAAAATATTTTTTTGTGTTTTCTCAATTTTAATTTTATCATATCTTTGGATTTTCTATGTAAAGAAACCAAATTAAATTTTTATATATATATAGTGTTAAATTTCTTGTCCATCTTATGGAGCTGTTAGGTAACTTTGGATAGATTCCACACAAGGTATCAATTGTCTAGGAGATGCTGAACCAATGCTGTCCTTGAAATTGATGCCCTGGAGAAACAGTTTATTCATATAGAAAATGTTTTAAATTTGCAAAGAAATTCTCATGATTACACAATTTGTAAAGTCTCCGCATGAGAAATATCTTATTGAAAGTTCTCAACTCATGACTAATCCTGAAACTATCTATTGCTTATTTTTAATCCTGTTTTAGTCTAAACAAATTCATGTACTTTTAACTATCTAAGAATACTTATGTATTGCAATAAAATAGCCACTAGACAAAATTTAAGTAATGTTAAGTTAATCTAAACTTTCCACCAGTTAAAACAAAGAGAGAAATAAATGTAAGGTTTGGAGCAGTTAAAAAAAAAAAAGACAATCTCTATTTGACATCATAGAAGAGAAAATTTTAATATTTGAATTATTTCACATTTTATTTTTAAATCTGGCACACATGAGTGTATAAAAGTATTTTGTAATGATTTAAAGATGAGTTAATGATGGTGATGTCAACAGGTTAATTTATTATTTTGTGGATAAGAAGCATTACTCTTCTATTTATACTAATCTCTAACATTAACAGTCTTTAAAACGTTTATTTTTAATAGTAATACATAAACCAACATTTTCAAAGGGTTTTTGATCAAACAGATGTCATATGAATCTTAGTCTTTGAGTTAAGCTTATATATATATACATAAAAAGTTATTACTAATCAAATGAATTACAAGTTCCAGCAATTAATTGTATATTGAAATCAACTCAATACTTTGTATAAAAAACAGGTATTTGTGCCTTTATATTAGCATGACATCCTGTTAAAAAAATTACAACTATTTATCTGTTTTAATTGAACATGTGACACTAAACCTGCAGTGTTTACACTCAATGCAAAAACTTAGCTACAATCTCTTTTCCTTACAAAAAAATTCAAACCAAAAAAAAAAAAATAAGTATTCACTGTTATCTTAATTTATGATAAAAATGTACTTTAGTCCACCCCAAGATACTTTAATTTGCTTTATATTGTTTTTCTAGATGATAAGTCCATATTGAGTCAATAGTGACATTAGCTCTAAGAAACACAGCAGATGCTCCTTAGAATCAGGGCAATCATGTTAGTGCTACTCAGGCCCTCAGTGCTGCTGTGGAAACCATAAATCATCCATATGATGACAAGAAAAACAACTATCAAAATATCTATAATTGAAATAGTAAGCGAAGTTTAAATTTACATTTTTAATTTAGGAAATACTGGTGTAGCATATAATAACTATTTAAAATTATATTATTTTTCATGGAGTATGATATAAATGCTTAGTTTAATTACCTCATGGAGTTTTCTTTCAGAGGGATTATTTTTAACAATTCATAAAAGGTGAAAATCATTTTTAAATGAGAGTTTTCTTATTTATGTCAAATTTTCCTCTCTTAATTAATACTTTGGAACATTCTGTCTAAAGCGTAAATAGCATATAGATATATTTACATATGCTGAAGTTGAATTGTGGTTGGTTAAAAATTCAAATTTAAGCACAGATGTTAAATTATTTAAAATAAAATTATATATATGGTCTTAATAATATTCTAATATGAAGCAACTGTATGTATAAATGAAAATAATATAAAGGGTCTAGCAATAGGAAATGGTGAGTACATGCAGTTTTCTTCCAGGCTCCACCATTCTTTTTATTTTATTTTATTTTATTTTATTTTTGTTCTCCCATGTAGATGCAGTTATTTAACAATATTACTAATATAATAAGTATCTCCTTTTTTATAACAATTTTGTCTTTTATATTATATATAATAGAAAATATTTATTTGGTAACCCATTTAATAGTCTTAAAATGGTTCATTATTAACATATACTTTAATATTATAAATCAATTAGTTCACTCTGTCTCTTCAATTTTCTTGATTTTAATTTTTTTTTTGGTTTACAGATCAGGCATTGTTCATGATTATGATTATAGAAAAAAATCTATACATATATATCATAATTTTATCCTTTTCTGATTTACAAATTCATATCTTTTCCTGTCTACTTTAAGCCTTGCATGGACAAGAATAAGTAAAGCAATGATAGTTAGAGTGTTACTGCCACATCCAAGTAGAGAAGTTAAGGAAAAGAGAAATTAAATTACACAGAGATGAACTTTTCATTTGGAAAATGTACAGAAATGCCTGATCAAGGAATAGAAGCATTATAAGCAAATGTTAGTGTCAATAACAGCAGATTAAAGAAATGCCCTAATTGAATCTGGAAGACCACCTAAACAGTCTAAACAGTGGTATAATCTATGATTCAATTTGCAAATGAGATATTTAAGCTAACAACATACTACTGTAAAATTATGATATCATTAAAAATAAAAATAATTATTATTCATTTTCAAAAACTGTTGTTGGTTTAGGATTTCCCTCCAGTCCCTGTGAAAATTAAATCGACATTGAAATAAACCCTCACATTTGAGGGTATGTGAATTCTATCCTCTTATTCAGTAACATGAACACATGCAGCAGTCATTTATTTTTTAACTTCCACAGTCCATTTGAATTCTGTATACGTAACTATACTGTTTTCTTATTATTTCAATATAGTATGTCCCTATGAAATGCTGTATATATATGTCTAAACTGTAAAAAATATACTGCAAATGTTGAAGTTTTGTATTTATGAAAGGCATTGAAAGTATGGCTTATGGTATTTCAGAATTGTCACTCTTCACCATTTGTATATTAATAGTAAAGATACTTTTACTTTAATAAAGTGTCAAATTTTATGTTTTTCTAACAATATCTCAGTAGTGAGAGAACTTGTAATTAAAAAACTTAGTGTCTAGGGCTTACAAATACATTACTAGGTAGCCAGAAGAAAAATGTTTTCTGTATTTTTGTAGCATTTTGAATCACAGAACCAACGCCTATAAATAATAGTGCCCATATAGAAAAAAATAAAACAAACAATTGCCATAGAGCCATGAAATACCAGCTTCATTAATATTCCAAGGGAAGCATGGGAAATAGGTTTTTGTTGTTCGTTTCTACTTCATATTGAAATTTTATTCCATATTATTAATTTTAAAATGGTATTATTTTAGAAATTGACTATATATTTAAGTATACATAAATAATATATCACAATTTTTTGATTTTCTGATACTGAAAGCTCATTTACATTGGTGTTTAATTTTAGTCTTGCAAAGTTTGTTGCTTCACAAAGGTCTCACCAATGTGACTGCATAAACACAGCTTAACACAAGCTTAACAAGTTTGACAGCAGCAGACATGCCAAAGTAGAAGTAGAAATGCCTGTGTATCATAAACCCTACACAAGAAACTCTAGGAAATTAGAGAATGTTAAAAGTGGTAGAAATGGTATCCCTAGTGAAGAAAATACCAACTTGATTCTCCTATACCAAATGATTAGCCCTATAAAGATATATACAAGAAACATTATACAGACTGACCAGATTATATTTGGGAATATATATACATATGTATATGTGTGCAGTAACAGTGAATAAAAAATGTCATGAATTTAAAAGAGAACAGGACAGGAGAAATATATGAGGGTATGGAAGGTTGAAAGAAACATGAAAAATGTAATTATATTACAGTTAATATAAATATTGATGAATTTGACAATAAGGAGGGTTCGTTGATGTGCTTTAATATCTCTGGCCTAGCTATAATAATGGTTGTCTATTGATAGAAAGGCTAAGAATCTGGTATTTGTTCCATTCAGCAGGAAGCAGGAAACTGGTCCTCAGCTTACTTAGGAGTGAGTATTCAAAGAAATAGACTGTAATATCAGCTGAGGGCTGCTACAGCAGGACTGATAAACAAGCCAGTGAGAATCAGCGAAATCTGTCAAAAAAAAAAATTAGTACCGTTTTGCTCCCATGTTTTGTTCTTTTGACTCTGGGACACAGGTTTACAAAGATTCTTCAGACATCAAATGATCTAGAATTGCAATCAGTCCCTCCACTTCAAATAATCCAATCAAGAAACAAAACTCCTGCCAGTTTTTGTATTTTACCTGATTCCAGATGCACTCCACTTGACAACCACAATGAGCCATAACGCAAACAGATGATTACAGGAACTTTGGAACATTATTACAATTCAGGTAAGAACTCAGATATAGAGTTAGAAAAGAAAACTATGCTCAACGTCTTGATGCTCTGCACATTGCTAGTTCTGGACTTGAACATGTTATGTAGAAATTTATTCTGTAACTTGGAGAAAAATTGCTGGTTCTAAAGCATTATTGTTCATTTGAAGAGCTCACTTATATATTGACTGATCGATGTTTGTTAATTTCATCATTTGGTGTTTACAGCACAACAAAGAAAAATTGTGATTATAAATCTCTTGCTTGCTGTCTTTGAACATTAATTCTGATATGAAATTGTCTTAGGCAGTGATATAATGCAGTTGCTTGATGCATCAATCTGAAATGAAGCGTTTTTTAAAATACTTACTTTCATTATTCTATGTCAATTTGACCACATTGGTGTTTGTTTGTCATCGTATTTGGACTATTTGCTTCCAAAAAGGAGCATAAGGAAAAGAAGTCAAAAGTACATATTCATTAAGTCCCTTTTTGCTTCAGGCTTGCAATATACACTTGATTTACAAAAGGCACATATACATGAGTAGGCACATCCATCGTTGTAGAAGAAATGCTCAGCTGTACAATGAACATTTATCTTCATTGTCCTCTCTTCTCAGTGCATATTCTATTTGGTTGCAATGAAAACAAATTTTATGGCTGGAAATCTTAGTCACATTCAGAAACTGCTTGTCCTATTTGTCACAGGCGGAAATTTCCTCAAAGTTTCTCCAAATAAGGTAGTCTTTGTCTTCAGGCACTAAAGCATTTTCAAAGATTTAATCATTATCTCCTGACCTTCAATTTGGCCTCTTCACTCCCAGGAGCATGAAAAGAATAATAGAAATTCTAGTACTTTATTGTAGTCAGAGATCTCTTGAGGTTGCCAGTTTCAGTTTCATTTATTGATGTTACTGTATTAATTTATTATTATTGTCTTTAAGAATTAAAGTGACTTTAATGTCTTAAAACCGAGCCATTACAGGTCTCAGACCTCTGCTTCCCTCAACGTACCCCTATTCTGATGGGGATTTGTGATTTCTTACTTTAGACCAAAGACCTTAGGAATCATTTAATGACCACTTAGATGATGTAACATATTTCTTCTCTTGTTTTAACCTGATCTGTAATATCATCTTTTTACTTATATTTTCATGATTGGATGTGAACACATTTTGAGAAGCCATTATCTGCCAACTCTAATCTATATTTCAGACACTGAAAACATATTTGCTTCATGAATCATATTCAATTTTATCCTATTGTCTTTATTAAATTTATTTATTCACTTTAAAATACAATATCAACACTTCCTTCCCTTCTAATATCAACTCACATAAGTCTTCCTCTATTCCTCTTAGAGGAGGAAGCTCCCCAGCTGGGTGTCAAAAGCTGTTTCCAATATGTATATGTATATGAATATATACATATTCCAATATATATAGATAGATAGATATTCCAATATATACAATTATATATATATATATATATGTGTGTGTGTGTGTGTGTGTGTGTGTATACATGCATGTATATATACTTATATACATATAAGTATATTGCTTATCCATAAAAATTCTGGAAGTCTGAGGAATGTTGTCTTTAATTGGAAGAAACCCTTATAAAAACCAATAGTACTATGAAACAAATCTGGTCATAGGGAGTAGCCTTTAGAATTCTATGATGGTAGAGAGGACATCATCAATCCATGAGATGAAAGTTTCAACAGAAGTATTGCGTGTATGGAAGACAAATTAGAATCAAATACAAGTCGATTCTTTGTGAAGTCTCTTCTTTATTTTCAATGTGCTATTATTAGTCTACAATATTGCCACAATTTTCACAGTATGCATATTTTCAGAACTTTGAAAACATGCAAGACTTCAGTTATAGCATTAGTCTTAAGCATTTTAGTGAGACATCTTACTACTCTTTGCTCACAGCTATTATCCATGTAAGAATCTGGAGCTGTTCAATATTGTATGAACATATCTAACATTTCAAATATAAGTTTGGTCATGTAAACTAATGCTATATTGTCAAAAGAAAGTGGAATATACAGATCTGGTATAAATGGGATTTAAGTATATCCACACATAGTTTACATGAATAACAGACTCCATTATCTTCATGGCTTTTGCTGATCTAATTACATCTGTTTGACAGTCTGCACATATAATCTCATAGGTAGTTATCTGCAATTAGCTGACAAAGGTACAGCAGAAAAACATGCTTACATATGTTTCACATAGTTTGCTGAACTCCCATAGTGTTCTGATGCACCAATGCACCTCCCTGTAACCTTTTAAAATATAATTAGTGTACTAAATTATAGTTGGTACAACTCCCAGCAGCATACATAATAATTCACTTTCCTTGGAAGTAGACATATTCAAATGTGCAATTATGTGCTGATTAATAGTCATAAGTATAGTTGTAAGACAAGATTGTTGGAAAAAGGGAGTATTAATAATAAAAGAATTGGTAGATAACCCAGAGACATTTAAGCACACCTGTTTGATTGATCAAAATTTGAAAATACATGTGCTTGATGGAAATGTTCAACAAAGAAGATTCTCAAGCAGAGTAGGATCTTAATTACTAAGTAAGGTAAGGATGATTCCTCCCATTGATGCCCGACAAACCCATCCTCTGCTACATACACAGCTGGAGCCATGGGCCCAACCATGTGTACTCTTTGGTTGGTGGTTTAGTCCCTGGGAGCTCTTGGGAGTCTGGTTGGTTGATATTGTTGTTCTTCCTATGGGTTGCAAACCCTTCAGCTCCTGCACGCTTTCTCTAAATCCTCTATTTGAGGACCCCATGCTCATTCCTGTGGTTGGTTGTGAGCATCTGCCTCTGTATTTGTCAGGCTCTGGCAGAGCCTCTCAGGAGACAGGACGAAAGGCCCTTGGTCCTGTGAAGGTATGATGCCCCAGTGTAGGAGAATGTTGGGCAAGGATGCAGGAGTGGGTGGGTGAGTAGGGGAACACCATCATAGAAACAGAGGGAGGAGGATGGGATAGAAGTTTTCCGAGGGGGATCAGGAAAGGGGACAACATTTGAGATGTAAATAAAGAAAATATCCAATAAAAACAATAATTCATTTTATGGGTGCCAGTTAGGGACTCACCCCAAATTCATCTGTCAGCTATCAATAGGTTCATGTAGAAAGTATTTAAGGTGGTAGATAAGGTGGTAGAGCATGGGTTCAGATATACAGACTTCCACTTTTTTATTATATAAGAAAATTTATAACATGTGCTATAGTTTCTTTCCTAGCAAAGTAATTATCACTTTCAAATGTAATCATAACAGAATGACACCTGCAGAAACCCCAGGAACAATGTAGAAATCTGATCCTTAAAAAAGATCACTGTTATTAGTATCGTTCTTTGTTTCAAATTGCCTATGAATTACAGTGTAATAGTTCTGCAAAAGAACAGAAACCTATGCAGATAGACAAACAGAAAATCAGTGATAGATATACACCTTCATTTACATTACAGTATAAATATAAATATATATGTAATATATGAATGGATGTATGTACAGTTAATACAGTTATAAATCAATACTATTAAAATCAGCTATGTATATTTTAAATATATATTATTATAGCATATGTTATACATAATTGTGAAAACTTATTAGTCTAAAATATACAATATAGAAGTTTACAGAAGGGCATTTAGAACATGATCCTTTAATATCTAGGGAGTATTCATCAGTGTGAAAAACATTGATTTGCATAATCATCTTCCTTGTTTTCATGATAGAGTGTTAAGAAACTTCCAAGATTAATTCTTCAGTCACTGATTACTTTCAAATAGAAAATATGTGATTTGTAAAGAGAGGAAATTATAACTGTGTTTTGCCTCCTACTGTCAAGAGTTTAGACAGAGAACCCTAATTGAAATACACATATTTATAATAACCTGTTTCTTAGAGATTCTAATTACTCATCTACTGATTTCCATCTTACAATATCCTATAGGCTTTAAATTGAAGATACTTGTGATTTGTTTTAGCTATAAATTTCTGCAGGAAGGTGTCGTTCGCGCCGGCAGGAAAAACACGGACAGCACGATCCTTCCGCAATCTTTATTCCCTCTTCTAGAGGGCGACCCCGCGATACCCCAGAAACACTGTTTATCTATGCCCTGGAGCGGCATGCTCATCTCTGATTGGCTGTTTGCTCAGGAACCCAATACGCCCGGGCAGGCTCGTGAGTTGGCGGTCTTTGTCCCTAGGCACATGCGCAGTTTATCTGTAAACTTGGGAGAGCACTAGATATCAACGCCATCTGCTGGCTATCACCGCTCACTGCGGCTTCTTACAGGAAGGAATGAGTAAGTTTTACTTAATGAACACAATATGTAACATTTTACAGTTTATCAGGACGTTTTTTAAAGGTTCACAACAACATTTATATTGGCAAGTGTTCTGACTAAATTAGAAATGAATGCTTTATGTTGTTAATGGATTGTTCTGTGTGTGCCAATTCTGTCACGGTTGTGAATAATGATACTTAAAAGTGTTCTGTAGCCTTTATTGATCTTTTGCTCATAGATGCATTAGCTTTCAGAGTAGCATTAGATGCCGGCCCTCAGTTGGTATATCTCTCTTTCTCATACTTAACTTTTATCATTTTTTATATTTAATAATACATATTAGGATTATGTCTTCTGTATCAATTTTTCTTTCATTATTTATATACACCAATTCTTGTTGTTGTTGTTGTTGTTCTAATTATTGTTGTAAAAGTCCTTCATTTACTTTAATTTTTATTAGATATTTTCTTTATTTACATTTCAAATGATATCCTCTTTCCTGGTTTCCTCTCTAAAAGAAAATAAGATAAACCCTGTTATTATTGTTGTTAGAGTTGGAATTCTGTTCATGTGGCTATCTTCTTTTAGTTTTGTTAGAAGATTACTTTCTTGCTTTTTCTAGGGTTTAGTTTTCCTCTTTGTGTTGGAGTTTTCCTTTGAATGGTTGGATTTGTGGAAAGATATTATGTAATTTGGTTTTGTCATAGAATATCTTGTTTTCTTCATCTATGGTAATTGAGAGTTTTGCTGGGTATAGTAGCCTGGGCTGGCATTTGTGTTCTCTTAGGGTCTGTATGATATCAGGTCAGGATCATCTGGCTTTCATAGTCTCTGGTGAGAAGTCTAGTGTGATTCTGATAGGTCTGCCTTTATATGTTACTTAACCTTTTTCCCTCACTGATTTTAATATTCTTTCTTTGTTTTGTGCATTTGGTGTTTTCAATATTATGTGACAGTGACAGGAGGAATTTTTTTCTGGTCCAAACTATTTGGAGTTTTGTAGGATTCTTGTATGTCATGGGCATCTCTTTCTTTAGGTTCTGGAAGTTTTCTTCTATAATTTTGTTGAAGATATTTACTGACCCTTTAAGTTGGAAACCTTCACTTTCTTCTATACCTATTATCCTTAGGTTTGGTCTTTTCATTATGTCCTGGATCTCCTGGATTTTTGGGTTAGGATCTTTTTGCATTTTGTGTTTTCTTTGACTGTTCTTTCAATATTTTCTATGGTACTTTCTGTACCTGAGATTCTTTCTTCTATCTTTTGTATTCTGTTGAAGATGCTTGCATCTGTGACTCCTTCTTTCCTAGGTTTTCTATCTGTAGGATTGTCTCCCTTTGTGATTTCTTTATTGTTTCTATTTCCATTTTTAGATTCTAGATGGTTTTGTTTGATTCCTTCACCATTTTGGTTGTGTTCTCCTGTGATTCTTTGAGGGATTTTTGTGTTTCCTCTTTAAGATCTTGTGCCTGTTTACCTGTATTCTCCCGGATTTATTTAAGGGAGTTATTTATGTCCCTTTTAAATTCCTCTATCAGCATCATGAGATATGATTTTAGATCCAAATCTTGATTTTCTGGTGTGTTGGAGTATCCAGAACTTGCTATGGTAGGAGTACTGCATTCTGATGATGCCAAGTAGTCTTGGTTTCTGTTAGTAAGATTCTTGCATTTGACTTTCAACATCTGGTAATAACTGGTGTTAGATGTCCTTGCTGTTTCTGGCTGGAACTTGTTCCTCCTGTGGGTCTGTAAGCCTGTGTCAGCACTCCTGGGGAGATCAGCTCTGGTGTGGTAAGACCTGTGCATAGAAGGCTGCATATCAGCTGTCCCTCCTGGGTGCAGATGGTTGGAGGAAGGACCCTGTCCCAGTTGTTCTGCTGCTTCTGAGGCCTGTGCCTCCTGGCTGGTCCTGCCTTAGAAAGTCATTGGAGAGAAAAAATGGCCATCTAGCCTGAGACCTGGGGTCAGAGCACTCCATGGAGACCAACTCTCCTCTGGCAGGAAAGGTATTTAGAGGGCTGTGGAAAAGCCACACCTCTTGGGTGTAGATGGAGGCAGGAAGGATCCTGACCTACCTGCTTTGCTGCTTCTGAGGCCTGTGCCTCCTAGCTGGTCCCACCTTCATATACACCAATTCTTATCTGAGTTAATATAGCTTCTTTTTTATTTGAGATTCTCAATTATTTGTAATACTTCCATTCAATCCACTGGAGCATTGACATGATCAACACGAAGACCCTGAGAATTATCAGCTGAATAAAAACTTCTGAAAATGTTTCCTGATATATAACAAATAAAAACATTCTGAAAATGTTCTCCAAACATGGTATAAACAGTCAACACAAAGAATTCACAGTAACTGTGACTACTTCATGCATGAAACCTGCAAAAGATCAAGCCAGCTAAAATTAAGGTATACATGTAGGAAGCATTCACAAATCCTACCCCTAGCTGAGAATTGACTTGCAGTTAATGGTTGTTTGGAAAAGGAGAGTCAGTTTTCTCTAAGGATGCATTCCTTGATAGCTGCCCATGTCCCATAAAAGGATCCTACAACTGTACAGATAATGACAGCATTAATTAGTCTAAGTAAGTTTTTAATAGTAAGTGATCAAATATAGGAAGGAAAGATGTGTGAGAAGAAGGAAGAGGAGGAAGAGTAGACTGGATTTGACCAGAGTATATTAGTTGCATATATGAAATTTTCAATGGATAATAGATTGATAGGGAGGGGGGTCAGAGGTCTGGACAGAAGATTAAAATCATTTGATACCATTATTAAATAAAAATATAGAAAAATCTTAACCAAATTGAGAATATTCCACAGTAACATAAGGCTAACTGGTAATTTTCTGAGGAATGGAATGAAATGATCCAGTTTTTATGACATCATTAAGATCAAAGATCAGGTCCAGGGTAAGGAGGGAGGACATGTAAAATGAAGGAAGAGTCTGTTGTTAGGAACTACATTGCTTTAGAAGAGGTGGCAGTAGATTCTTTTCTAATGTCCATGACCTCACTATTCCTAAGGAAGCTGTCTAGGTTTCCCATATCAGTCATTTTCCCCCTCCTGAGGTGGCCTTAAGTACAATTAGGCTGGTATTACTTGCCACAGACACATGAGTTTCACTTATTATACCTTTATGAATAACTTTATGAATATTATCATGATGATAATTGTCATAGATCAAAGGTGATACAGCTGGGCAGGGCTATGTAATTGCTTCCCTTGGCAGATTGTGCAGTATTTTCTTGAAACATTAGTGCAGGCTGTAGGGAAGAAGTTTTCAAGTAAGATACAGTTTGATTCATCTGAATCCTGTGTCCCGACTGTATGCCATCATCAGTAGGACTGGCCCACCCACCGTCAGCCTCCCAAAGGGAACTTATAACTATATCGTTTGGGGAGTTAGTTGGACTATACTCCTGGTCATTCAAGTAGTGGTTTCTTATTCCTAGTACTAGGATTTTTCTTTGTCAGTGGTTCTTCTGTGAAACATTGTCAACTAAAGTGTCTTAATTTTCAGATATTATTGTACTAACATATAAGTGTAGCCACAACCCTCATCAAAGAACCTTGTCTTTACATTAAAATAGAGGTTATCACAGAAAACCACAACTGAACACAATTTCGCACCCTAGCCACAATGGATATATCTACATCATGCCTCCTGCATCAATGACACAGGTGCTATCTTGGAAGGGGGAAATTATCTATGAAAGCCACCAAACCTAGGCCACTTCAGTGAATAGTTTGTACTAGAGTGAATTTAAAACCGAGACAAGAAAGATGAAAATATCAATGGACATGTTAATGTGAAAAACTGAAAAGTTCATTAAATTTACAACCATAAGCAAAGAAATAGAGGTAACTAACTACTTTTGGGGGAAATGGAATTACAGTCTCCCAGGAAAAAGCCTGATTATTGGTTAACCAATTCAGAGTGAACATGAAACTACATGACAACTGCAAAAAAGACTCATCAGGCTCTGTTTATTTGCATTTGTGATATACATGTATACACACATACATAAGGATAAAACAATAATAATAAAATGGGTTATAAATTTTAGAATTGGGGAGATTTGAGAACTTAAAGGAAGCTTAATTGAGATAGTAGGAGGGAGAAAGAAAAGGGAAAGGAACATAATTATGCTTCAATTTAAACTTTAAAAATAATAACAAACAATAATTTCTCTACCAAATTCTTATATTTCAAAGGCATAAACATGATATTTTATGTACCTTTCACATTATTTCTAGATGCAGCTGAACAGTATTAGGTACTGATGTAAAGTTTTCAAGATACTTGTATAATATAGTCCTATTTTTATAGCTTTTATATTATTGTTTTTTGAGATTCCATAGAATGGTAGGTTTTTGACAAATTAACATTTATTTCTTCCTATGCCTTAACTATTTTGTATAGGATTTATATCCTTAACTATTTTGTATATAGTTACATAGCCTTTAAATTTCAATATGAAGCATAAGGACAATAAAAATATAAATTAAAAGATTGAAGAAGGATTATTGAACTAAATTAGAGGTGAATATATAAATACAAAATTGAATCATGATTAACTATCCAAATTTGTTCCTTGTATATAAAGTTTAATATGGTCAGAAGCCAAATAGTTTATTTAAATATAGACACAAGGAATATATGTTTGAATTTTAGGGGAGATTATATTGTGACTTGATGAAAAATTAGCATACAAGAACATAGACTTTTTTTTACCCTTGTTTGAAAGATTGAACAATGATTTCAATTAAGAGCAGAATAGAATGAAATACAGTTTGTTATAACATTAAAAGCAAATGAAGGAAAGGAAAAATTATTAAAATGAAAGAAATAAAATAAAAAGAGATCTCTATTCTGGACTGCACGTGTACCAGCACCAAAGTCAAATCAGCTTCCCAGACTCAGACTTCATAGCCCTGCATGTCTCCCAGGAAGTCTGTTCTAGTCAGAGACACAGGTGAGACCCTGTCCCACTACCCATGCCAGCTGAGATCTTCAGAGACTTGGGACCTGCCTTGCCCTGCCAGATCCCCATTGCCCTTCCAGAGCCCATCACTCTTCAGGTCTGCACCTCCACCTGCACCAGTGAGCATACCCGCTCCATCACCACACAGCCCAGCCTGACTCCCAGGAGAACTGCTGTAATCAGGGACACATGAGAGCTGATCTAACCAGAGACAACATTATCTGCCTCCCAGAGCACACAGGTCAATCTGCATCTGAGGAGGCCTGCTCTACCCAGAGATATCCAGGCCAGTTATCACCAAAGACAACCAGATGGCAGAAGGCAAGCACAAGATAGTAATCATCAGAAACCACTCAGTTTAGCACCTCTAGAACCCAGATCTACCACAACAAGCCCTGGATACCCTAACACACACAAAGAGCAAGATTATGACCTTAAATCCCATCTCCTGTAGAAAGATACAGATTTTAAGGAGGATATAAATAATTCCCTTAAAGAAATGCAGGAAAACACAGGCAAACAGGTAGATGCTCTTAAAGAGGGAACAAATAAATCCCTTAAAGAAATACAGGAAAATGCAATCAAACAGGTGAAGGAATTGAACAAAATGGTCTAACATCTAAAATTCAAAATAGAAATAATAAAGAAATAAGAAATGGAGGCAGTCCTAGAGATGGAAAATGTAGGAAAGAGAACAGGAATTACAAATACAAGCATCCCCAAGAGAATACAAAAGAGGGAAGAATCTCAGGAGTAGAATATACCATAGAAGATATTGATAAATCTGTCAAAGAAATTCCTACTGGAAAATGTTCCTAACTCAAAACATCTTGGAAATTTGGAACATTATGAAACGATGAAACCTAAAAATAATAGGAATAGAAGAGGGTGAGAATTCTAAGTTCAAAAGATCAGAAAACAGCTTCAGCAAAATCATAGAAGAAAACTTTTCTAACATAAAAGAAAGAGATGGCCATCAACTTATTAGATTGTTGTTCTGTGCTTACAGAACAACAAATAGATTGGACAAGAAAGAAAATCCTCTGGCCATATAATAATCAAAACACTAAATGTACAGAACAAAGAAAGAGTATTAAAATCTATAAGGGAAAATGTCTAAAGTACCATATGAAGGCAGAACTATTAAAATTAGACAGGACCTCTCAGCAAAGACTGAAAATCAGAGGATCCTGGACAGCTGTTTTATGCACCCTAAGACCAAAGATGCAAGGTCAGAATACTATCCCAGCAAATTTATTAATCACCATAGATGGAGAAACCAAGATATTCCATGTCAAAACAAAATTTACAGAATATCTTTCTGCTAATCCAGCCCTGTACAGGATACTAAAAGAAAAACTACAACACAAGGAAGGTAACTACACCCAAGAAAACAAGAAATTAATCATTTCATGACAAACCCCCCAAAAAGATAATGACATATGTAATATCACCTCTAACAACAAAATAAAAAGAACTAGCAATCAATTTCCCAATAAAAAGATACAGGCTAATGGACTGGATATGTAAACAGGATCCATCATTCTGCTGCATACAATAAACATACCTCAGCAACAAAGACAGACATTATCTCACAGTATAGGACTGTAAAAAAAGGTTTCCAAA
>JADRCD010215118.1:5496-32798 GCA_019843815.1 Montemys delectorum
CCACAGACACACATACCCACAGACACACATACCCACAGACACACATATCCACAGACACACATATCCACAGACACATACACAGCAGGCAAACACCTCTTCCCCTATGGCAGTAATGTAGGCAGGGGAATTACAGTGAAGAGAAAGCGTTAATTATCTCAGAGAAATTATGATTCCAAGAGCCACATGTCTTCAGAGAAATGCTTATTTAAAGGGCTTGTCTTCCCAAAATGACCGTGTTAGGGTCTCCCCTGTAAGTGCCGGCCTCTCTCCTATCATCTCTGTGCTGGGATAGAGAGGTTCCAAACTCATAATATGTGGTGTGAGGACCAGACATCCTGAGGTAGAAATAACAGGGTAGCTCATTCTCTAGTCCAGCATCTTCTTTCGAGGTACAGCCCCTGTGACTGGAGGATCTCGTCACCAGCATCTGCTTCTAGGCTGAGAGCTTGCTCCTCAGCGGAGGCCCTGATATACACTGGATGGGGAGGGTGCTGCTGGTGGGAAAGACATTTGCTTGAGACACTTGTTACACTGCTAGAGAACAATGTCCTTTGGACTGCTGGCCTCCCTTTCTTCCATTCATTTTTTTTCCTCAGGGGTGTGTGGCATTGTAGAAACTCCCTAGATACCTGTGGAGGGCTGGGACGTCCCAGGCTCTTCATGCTGGCAGGTAATTGTGGTAATAATCCTGTAATATTTTTTTCACCTTGCCTATTGGTCAGAGGTTTGTGAATCTGGTCTGAGATTACAGGATGTGAGGTGGAGGGAGAGAGCCTAAAAGCCATGTGGCCCAGCCTCAATGCTTTGTGTAACACCATAGCAGCTGATGGAGCCGAGTGGTGCAGTGTCTCTAGAAGTGGAGGCAATACCCATAATGACTTTCTACATGTATTGTCTCATGCCCTGTGCTCGTACAGAGCCTTGCTCCCAGTCAGACCTGGAGACTCCCTGTCTCTGGCTGGAGGGAGCCCATTAGTATCTCTATCAATAACTGTGCTCTGAGAAGTAGATTGCCAAGCGGCTGGGCATGGTGCGAGATCCCTTGCAGGCAGCCTTGACATGAGTCTTGGGCTCTAGCATACAAAGCTGTTCTGGGAGTGGTATCAACCTGGCTGGATTTAGTATTCAGAGCCAAGGAAAGTGGGTGAAGTGCTTTTTATGCCACCATCAACTTCCTTCTCTATCTTCTGATCATGGACAGTCTTCTATCCTTGAAGAGTCTAATGCCCAAGGCTGGGAAGTCTCCATCTTGGTTGCAGGACACTCCTTGGACGGTGTGGAGTAATGTGATTAGTTGGTGTGGAAAATGATTGAAGGCTGACCTAGATCTCTTCCCTCTGGCTGTGTCTTCTCACTGGCTGGCTCAACACCAAGAGCCTAACAAAGAAGATCAATTTACAAGGTATAAAAAGGTTGGCTTATTAGGTCTCCTTCAATAAGTATCTCCTAAACATCCAAGCACTTGCAAGAGTCTGTGAATCGATAAATCCACATACTAATAAACCATAATTTCCTCCCTTTTCCCTTAGATTCATCCTAGACCTACACAGCTTCTGGTTGGGGCTTTCAGCCAGTGCAACAACTGACATGGCTAGTTGAGCTTACATCATTATGAATGGAGACAGAGGATTATAGATTGCTGTTTCTCATTGCAGGTATATGAAGAGGAGGTATGAAATTCTTGATATGTTTCAATAGTACATAGCCCCTCAAAGCCTCCCTGTCCTGTCACCAGGCAGAGGAGAAAAGCTCAGTAGTACATATTTTGCATTGCAGACATAGATGTAGCTTCCCACGTCCTAAGTTACTGGGAACTCCAGAGACATGTAAACTATAGTGAACAAAACTATATGTATAGGCAAGACATAGAGGCCAGTACAGGTGCTATATATATACAGTTATTTGTCCCTACACCCACCCACTGGGGTAGTAAAACAGTAGGGTAGCACCTGATGTCCTCCCAGGAAGTCATCCCTGCCTCTGGTTAGCACCACTATATTTTTTGACAGTTAGAAGCAGGAGAGGCAGCTGGGAATGTTGTCTTGGCTGGAGTCTAGCCAATCCCACTGGGAACCCCAGAACATAAGGACATCACAGAATCCTTGATCTGATCTTGAAGCAAAGGGCTAACTTTCCCAGCTTGGCACTAACTTGGCCCTAGTCCCTCCTTAGTCCCTAGTCCCTAGTCCCTAGTCCCTAGTCCCTAGTCCCTAGTCCCTAGTCCCTGGCTATTCCTGGCATGGGATGGATAGCAGGTGTGCAACCTCTGAAAAAAGGCAGATTCTCTGGAAGACAGGGGTAGCTGGAAGCCATGAGCAGCTACTGGTGGTGCCTGGACAAGGAATGGATTCTAGTTTATACCAGTTGTGAGCACAGGAGCCCCTGTGGTCCTGGCATGTCTTAGATCTATACTTACTATTCTTGCAAATCACTTTATGAACTCCCTGGACTGACCAGTTTATATGGTACCATTCAGTAGGTTTGGGGAAAATACCTTCTGTAACCAAGAACACTAGGCAAGTGGGAAAGCAGCTGTGCAGAGTTGGCAGTTGGGCAGGGCCCAGATAGGGCCCTGTTTGACGCCCATCAAAACTTAGTCATATGTCCGGGCTTAGGTTGCCTACTATGAGACACCAGGGTTATGTGAATACCAGGCAGGGCTGGGAGGGGGATGTCCTCGGGTGTCTCCAGGAGTATAAGAGTGAATTTTCCACCCCCAGTTCCTCTCTCTGGCCTTGGACCATTTTCCGCAGATGGCCTGGATCCTCTTCAAGCAACTCTGTCACTCCATTCTTGGGGTCAGGCTGTTGATTAGAAAAAAGCATACTGATCTCACATACACACCAGATTAGGCATCTGGGTCTGAATTCTAAAACAGCGAGTAGTACTCTCTGAGCATGCCTAGGAGCATTCCCCAAAGTCAGCACCCATGAATTGGTAAAAATGTCTTGCAAGAAGCAATTGTGACATTGGTGGTGCTTAGGATGAAGGCATTAGCTTTTGATCCTCTTATCTGACTTGGGGATATTCCTTCCAGGGTGGCTGCATTCACTTCAGAATCTTGCCATATTCCGGGAAACAGTGATGGAACATGAATCAATACCTCCCGGATATTGGAGGTCATTTTACTGTAGAGTGGCTGTCTTTTGCCTCTATGGCAAAGGGGTGCAAGAAATGAATATTAGGGCTGTAGAAATGCAGAATAACAAGTGAACCTGATCCAGGAGGTAGCAAGTTTGAATGGCTCCCTTTGATTGGCCCAGTATACCTCCAGGGTTCCTGGACAGGTGCTTTGGAAAAAGTGATTGGCTTCAGCTTATCTCGTAGCCCCAGTGTGATCAGATTTCCCATCCTCACAGGGAGTTTTGGTTTTGAGACTAATAATAATTTTGTGGACAGGCAAGAGGAGGGGAGGTGCAGTGTGGAATTGTGAATGGATATACTGAACCCAGATCCAAGAGGAAGATTAATTTACACCTCAAAGAGATGGGTGTTGGCACTACCTGGAGCCAATCTGTGTTCCCTGATAGCAGTAAATGAAAACCTCAGGGTTTGTCTGAGTTTCAGCTTCATTCATTCACTTACACAGTCACTGAGGCAAGAGGAGTGAGAGGAGACCAGGCTTGCTTGTATTATGTTTGAGATGCCCTATATAGATTGGGGTTTGGGCAGTAGAAGTCTGGGAAAAAAAAAAAAAAAAAAAAAAAGCAAATTTTCACTCTTTTCTCAAAACTGTACCCAAAGCAGCTGGGATTACAGCTGACATTTCCCACACATGGCAGTGTTTGCCAGTTAGTACTCATTCAGGGTGTGTGTGGAAGTGGAAGTGGGGGTGTGGTGGGGGGCACATTCCCTCACTTCTTGGGAAAGAACAATTTTCAGAAATGGTGAGCCACGGTCTGCCTACAGATATACAATATATATGTCTAAGGAATTTGTTTACTTAGTTTTTAATAAGAAAATGGTAACATAATACAGACATGTCCTGAAAACAGTCCAAAGAGCAGGTGGTTACAGCCCAGGGAGAGGGAAAACGATGTGCAAATGCAGGCAAAATTGCTTTCTTCTTCAGTGGGGGAGGGAAAGTTAATTAAATGTACTCTATGAAATTAGCAAGTCTAGGTAATTATTTTGCGTCATCAATTTACAATGTTGTAAAATAGCTCAAGGGTAATGAAAAGTTATAATCATATAATTTGGAAAATGTACTGTCAACAATACATGATTTTTCTATTGAAGCATGAATTTTTCCCTCCGTAAAATCCAGCAAAGATGCTCAGAAACTACCTTTGTACTTTTTAAATGTATAAGTAGAAATAATGTTTTTAAATATAAAAATTTTGATATTCTTTCAGTTTCACTCTCTGACAGTGCTACCAAGTAGCCTGTGCTTAACCTTGAACTCCCGACTCTTCATGAATAATTCGATAAGAGCATATGCTTTAAGTAGCTTGAAGAGTTATTTTAGAAGAAAATTACTGGATTTACCTTGCATGCTTTCCCAAGGTTTGTATTAATGAGTCTAGATTGTTGTTATAAGATCTACATATATATATGAAATACATAAGATACTGAGCATGTAACTAGCCTCAGACTATCTATCCTGTGAGCCAAAGTGAAGAGGGTCATACAGCTCAAAGAGCCACACATCTATGGCTCTATGGTGGATGATGAAGAGGTGTGGGAAACAGCACATTTGGAAACATCTGAATAGTTCTGGAACACAATATCTGCATTTCTAGGGACCACTGGCTTTTACACCTGATCTTTCATCCTTAGCATGGGTAAAATGACAATAACCAAATCCCTTCCAGTGAAATGTAGCTCCTTTTAAAAAAAATGTATCATTCTGCTCTTTGATTGACTAAGCACTTCAATTCCTTCTGCTCTTATCTGGCCTTTCCTCTCATTCTATTGTCATTATCTTATCCTGGCCCTCATCCCTCCATCCACTAGTGGGTCATTGCAGTGGCTTCTGCATCATCTTAGTTCTGTAAGCATTCCTTTAATGCTTTCTGAAGACCATGAGCCACATGCTGTTGAGCACGAAGATGGACACAATTAGAGACTTACACTGTTAAGTGTATAATCATAAAGAGAGGAAAGTTCTAGAAGGAGAATATTATATGACTATGCAAAAGGAAACCACAGTTTTGTCTGGGGGCAGAATGAAACTTGCCCGAGGATGCAATTGTTGGGACAAGGTTTCTGAGGAATGAGTAGAAATGACATACACAAAGGTGAGATGGTGCCTTTTACCAAGGACACTGGGTTGCAGGAGGCTTGGTGCAGTAGAGAGACTGCATATCGGAGACCTGTGTTAGCAGAAAGCAGATAAAGCCTAGAGTAGCATGGGATGAGAAGGGGGAAGACAAGCAGAAACAGAAAGTTTTTTTTTCTTTAATCCTTTTTTACAGTCCAATCTTTATCCCTCTCCCAGTCTGCCCTCTGACTGTTCTCACCCTATACCTCCTCCCCAACCCTGTCTCCAAGAGTATGTCCCCACCACCCCACCCCACCCCACAAGACCTCCCCACTCCCTGGGACATCAAGTCTCTCAGGGTTAGGTGCATCTTCTCTTACTGAGGCCACATCAGGCAGTCCTCTGCTGTATATGTGTCAGAGGCCTCATATCTACTGGTGTATGCTGCCTGGGTAGTGGCTCAGTGTCTGAGAGACCTCTGGGGCCCAGGTTAGTTGAGACTGCTGGTCTTCCTACGGGGTCAATCTTTTCCTCAGCTTTTTTTTTCCAGTTTTTCCCTAACTCAACCACAAGGGTCCCTGGCTTCTGTCCATTGATTGGGTGTAAATATCTGCATCTGACTCTTTCAGCTGCTTGTTGAGCCTCTTGGAGCGCAGTCATGCTAGGCTCCTATATGTAAGCACACCATAGCATCAGTGTCAGGCCTTGGGCCCTCCCCTTGAGCTGGATCCCAATTTGGGCCTGTTACTGGAGTTTCTTTCCCTCAGGCTCTTCTCCATTTTTGTCCTTGCAGTTCTTTCAGACAGGAACAATTCTGGGTCAGAATTTTGACTGTGGGATGGCAACCCTGTCCCTCACTCAATGCCCTGTCTTTCTACTGGAGGTGAACTCTACATGTTCCCTCTCCCCACTGTCGAACATTTCATCTAAGGTCCCTCCCTTTGAGTCCTGAGAGTCTCTTACCTCCCAGATCTCCGGTACATTCTAGAGGGTTTCCCCACCTCCTACCTCCTGAGGTTGCCTGAGAAACAGACAGTTTTAAGTTCCAATAAGTACTCAAGTATCTTTGTCAGGTTGGAGGGAGATCCTTGAGGACTTTAAGCAGGTAGGGAATGGTGTAACTGGCCAAATATTTTGTAAAAATCATTGTGACAACTATGTGTTGTCCAGTTGATAAGACACCCCAAAATTCCTCTTGATTCAAGAGCAAGAAATACTCCAGAGTATCACAGCAGGGGCAGGAATAAGCTATAAATGAGGAAAAGATGTCCCTGGACCTGAAACCAAACCAAAAGACCAGAACTGGTGGAGAGAACATGTCGCCATGGACCACCTCATTTCCTGATGGCATCTTGTCAGTAGACAAGAGATAGACCTTTAATTAAATGATAAAAGATAAAAAGGTAATGTTAGGAGTGGTCACAGGTTAAAGGACTAGATACAAGAAGGACCCTTTCATTAGTAAGAGAAAGGACATATAGTAATTCTTCCATCAAAAGAAAATGTTGGTAAACTCCCTTTTAACCTGGGCTCTGGTTGGGAATGGAAGAGCTTGTCCCAAAAATATTTTGCCATGGACCTTCCATGTGGGTTTGTAATTCTTCTTCCTTCTATTTTCATGAGATCCCATGCAAAGACTCGAACGTTATAATAGGTTCCACACATCTGAGGTTCTCAGAATTCTAAAGAAATTCATCCAATAGCATGAATAAACACATATATAAACATCTTAAACTGCATAGAGCAATAATGATGATATAATTAATTTGGCTAGCTGGTCAGAATTAAAACATTACATTATTCTGTTTTGAGGTAGAGAGAGTAAATATTTTCACAAAATGTAAATTTATTAAGTTAAATGTTTACGTGTATATTAAAATTATGGGGAGTTTCTGAAGTAGTAAGACTAGGGAATGTGACTTTCAAATGAAAAGAGGGACACATCTGACATAAGGAATCTTGTTGGGCCAAAGAAGATTGCAAAACTAATAAGAAGAAGAAATGGAGGATACGAAAATGTGGAGATATAAAATCAGAAGGTAAAAGCAAATCCAAACAAATGAATACTAAATATGAGTGGGCTAAGCTTAAGACAGTTGTCAAACTAAATCATAGAAAAACAAACGTTCCTTATGTTGTTTACAATGGACGATACAATGTAAAAGTACAAATGGTTGAAAAGTTAAGAATGAAATTCTATAGATTAAACACTAAGAAAAGACCCTAATGGATAATATTAGACATTGCTATAAAGTAGTTTTAAAGACCAAGGGAATTAAGGTAAAGGGTCAATAATTAGTGATAGAGAATACTGCTCACAGCAACTTAAATATTCTAAGAAGTTAATATAATCATCTCAAGATACAATTCAAAGACTGAAACTATCACAAATAGGGACAAACATAGACATTTACAATACTGAGGGATTTTTAATACAACCTTCTCTATACCTGAATAATCAAGAAGTCATAATATCCACCAATGATATACAACATCTGGGCAAAAGTTTGATCTAATGGGTGCATGGCACATACATAACAGTTAAGAATCTGACGTACATAAGAGTTCTCCATACACTTGGCCATGGTGTAAGTCTTTTAGAAAGCAAGTTTCAGCATCCCAGCAACTGAATTCTTTGACCACAGAGAGACACTTATGGCCTCACTTTTGTGCTGGATGTTACGTTCTATGATACTACATTGTATCCTATAATCATGTATCATTTAATGCTTGGGACCCATTCTGAGAAATGGTGGTTTTCACTGTGATGAGTATCATGAATATCAGTGTTACACAAACCCAGATGGAATGACCTTTTTGACATAATGTAGCTGATATGCAGAACATGTTACTGTGATGAATATATATTGTAGATAGATGTAACATCGTGGTTAATATATAAACAGAAAAGGTTCAGTAAAAACACAGTACAAAAGATAAAGGAAATCATGTGCCCATGTAGGTTCTTCCCACTGATAGGGCATACAAGCCTGGGTGTGATAAGGACAGGAGATAGGAATTGACTAGGTAGGTTAGGGGCTGCAGTTCAAGAATGTCCTTACGAGAAGCAAGAAATGGCAGAAGGCAGTTCTATTTCTAAGTCTCCCCTTAAATGAGCTCCTTCCCCGCATGGAAGCTATACCCAAGGGTATGACTGAAACTCTAGGCCAGACCTAAATCCGTTCTGGGTTTGCATGATGGAGAAGGATTCTGTTTACTCTGATTTTGTCAGCTCTCCTAATGATGGGTAGACTTACCTCTTCAGAGCAAGGAATGTTGTAGCAGACTTGGTCAAGGCTCTGTTGCAGCTCATTAAGGGAAAGCCACTCTTTATGGTTAAAAGAATGGGATGTACTTCTAGCACTGAGTAGAAACCTAACATTTTTCAGGTACAGAAAAAAGTGGTAATCCAGCTGGACCCTTTGATCATGGGCCCCTGGGTCAGTCACTTCAGGAAAGCTGAGTCACCGCAAGGTGTGCCAAAGAGATGGGAGGAATAATTATTCTTTTAATGAGATTTACTTCAGAAAAGCTACCCTTAGAGACACTGCCATGCAGCCAGGTTAAGTCACTGTGCCTTTCTGACACGCTTTCTCTGCTTTCTTCTTTTCTATCATTTTCTTTTAGATATTAGCCCTAGCCTGTGCATACTTTCTGAACTGCACTTGCCCATCCTTTTTCTCTGAAGAACCCCCTTGGAAAGTCTCAAGGGGGAGGCAACAGACAGCTTCTTGTGGGGGCAGGCCTGTCCTTTCTCCTAGATGTTTTATAGTTAACACTTTAGAGTGTCAGTTTCCAAAAGAAGAATCACAAATGGTCAAATAGGATTTTGTTTTGTTTTAAAGTTTTGTCTTGTTTTTTTTTTTTTTTTTGCATTTTTAAAATTATCTTTAACCTTTTTTTTTATAGTCCAGTCATTATCCCCCTCTATGTCTGCCCTCCAACAGTTCCTCATTCCATTCCTCCAAGAGGATGTTCCCCACAACCCCCACCCCATTAGGCCTCCTGACTCCCTGGCAGCTGCAGATTCTTCCACCCAACCAATGGGCAGAAGTTTTGTTTTGTTTTAATGTTCAACATCCCTAGCTATTGGGGAAATGTAAATTAAAACTACTTTGAGACCTTACTCTGGTCAGAATGGCTAGCACCAAGACTCTGATAATAAATGCTGGTAAGGATGTGGGGGAAAGGAAACCTTACTCACTACTGGTAGGAGTGAAAACTGGTGTAGCCACTGAGCAAGTCAGTATGGAGAATTCTCAAAAAAAATGTTTAAAGGTAGAACTGCCATATGACCTAATCACACCATTCCTGGGGTGTACCTAAAGGTATCTATATCCTATCATGGAGATACATGCACAATCATGTACGTATTTGCTCCATTCACAATACCAAGGACATAGAATCAGTGTAGATGTCCAGCAATAGATGAATCCATAATGAAAATGGGATACATACACACAATGGAATCTTATCAACTGTAAAGGAAAATATAATTATAAAGATGTCAGGACAATAGGTCTATAAAGTAGTATATTAAGCAAGGTGATCTAAACTCAAAGACAAAAACTGCATGGTTTCTTTCATATGTAGATAACTTGTAATGTATGCATGAATGTATATACACACACACACACTCACACACACACACACACACACACATATACACACGCACACACAGGTAGGGATGTAGGTAAAGCTCATGAGAACTAGAATGAAGATGAAGACACAGTGAAAATAATTGGTGAGAAAGGGGCTAGGAGCCAAAGGACACATTTGACATGGAGAGACCTGGCTTGAGTAACAGCGGAAGGCAGAAGATGAGTCGGGAAGAGAATCTGCTAAGACACACTTTGAAAGTGCCATCATGATAGCTAGTGTTTTGTGTGCAAATTTAAAAAGTTAAAGAAAAAACCCTCTTCAGTATGAGAAATAGGTGAATTAGTGATGTGGTCCATTATCGTTATCAGGTGCAGGCACTGAGCATAGTTGTACACTCTATGCCTCTCTATAACGGGCCACACAGCAGGCTTCTTTCTATAAAGATCACCACAATTATGTGTAAAACACTGTACTATCTTCCTGACTTGCCCAGCTCCTTTTTAATCTTAAGGACTGCACCAAATGGGGTCTGTTGTTGCCTGAGATGCCGTTATACAGAGCGCAACTGTAGTGTACTACGCCACAGGAAAGAAAGACTAAAAATAAATGAGTTAATTATTCGCTGTAAGAAATTAGAGGCAAGAACAATCAAATAAACCCAGAGACATTCAATGGGAAGAACCAATCTACGTAAGTACAACCAGTTGAATAGCAGAACTTAGAACTGTAAAAAGCAAACCCAGCTCTTCATACAGAGCAGTGAAGTGCACTCTTGGTATGCTTAGTCAACTGTGATAGCCAGTGTTAAAGAATGGTGGTTCATAGATGTAGTTGTGCACAGAGATCTTTCCAGCACAGTAGGAGACACAGACAGAGCTGGAGCAGTTCCAGAGAAGAAAGATGCTGAAAGTGTGACCCAAGAAGAAATTGAACATTTGAAGGAATACGCACTAGTGAGATTTTTTTTTTATCAGTTGTGTGAAATATCCTTATTGAATTTATTAGTGGGCTTTACCCCACAGGTAATCCAAGAACAAAAGATGTGATTTGCAGAATAAATGTAAAAAGACATTTTAGAAATTCAATTTTTTATCTCCTCTCTGTCCTCCTCTAAATATCTCTACCTCTTCCACCCACTCTTTCTCTCCCTCTCTTTCTGCCAAGCATGGGTACTAGAAAGTAGAATCAGGCTATCAAAACCAGAAAAGAAATATAGGTAACAGTTAAATATCAAATAAGTATCTCTTTTAAAGCCAAGAGAAGGCAACATTGATCATATTATTCTTTTTTAATTCATATTTTATCTGAGCTTCTGAATGATCTAACATGTCAAGACAAGTTGAAGACTAAAGCATTTCCTTAGGCTGGTGGGGTGTCTCCATGATTAAGAGCACTGGTTGCCCTTCCAGAGGACCTGGGTTCGGTTCCCAGCACCCACTTGGTGGTTCACAACCATCTATAACTCCAGTTCTGAGGATCTGCCCCTTCCCCTCTGTGGGCTCCAGGCATACACAGTGAACATAAATACATGCAAATAAAGCAGGCACCTATCCTTATCCTTCATCTAACTCTGACCTTCCATGCCAGAAGCATTCTCTTCGATTGCTTCTCCTCAGTGTTTGTCTGATGGAAGGGAAATTAAGAAGGGGGAAAAAAAAGAATCTAAATCCAATTTCTGAATGTCTTCAGCACTTTCTAGTGATCTGTGACTTTCTCAGAACGCTCTTTAAGAGGGTAGGGCATAATCCACAAGTAATAATTTTGTGGCTAAAAATATGAGGCTCCCAGCCACTGAAATGTTCAGTGCTGGCGGCAGCAGACAGCTCCCAGCTCCGTGTGGTGTGGCAGCCAACAGTCACGTGTAACGGAGTGAGAACTTGAACTGTGGAATCCAGATTGCAATATGCCCATCAGACGTCAGACTTTGAAGAATAGGAATATTTTGGTAATAATTCTGTACTGATTATATATATCAAATATATTTTTGATGCATATAGGTTTTTGTTTTTTGTTTTTGTTTTTGTTTTTACATTTTTTTTTTAAGAAGAAAAGCTTACTGTTGTAAATGCTAGGCAATGTAAGGTTCTATGTAGGGCTTGTATCTGTCCATGTTTGTTTCTGTTGGCCATCAGGTCTGGATCTCCTTTTCCTAAGTGTGTGTTTTGAAGCTTGTGTCTCAGTTTCTTTGCTTCTCACGTGTTTGTAGGCAGGGATGGTAAGCCTCATGTCCCTGGTGCTTGAGAGAAGTGGGCAGACTCAGCTTACAAGGGACCGTTCAGGTCATGGTAAGGCTTTGTAAGAGGTGCACTAGATACTTTTCCTTCTTGCCTGCCAGTCCACTTTTGTTCAGGATCACAGCAGAATCCCACAAATTGAGGAAAGCAGAGGGGCTTGGGAAAAACCCTGACCATGGTCCTGGCGTCTTGCTTCATGATTGGAGCCAGAAGTCTGAAGCAGCATCTAAGCAGGATAACATCTTCCTTATGGACTTCCACATATACATAGAATTAATTCTGTGAGCTCAGCATCCCACACTCCTAGTAGATATGTGGTGTGTAAGCCAGTGATAGAGCACTTGTCTGGCATGCATGAGACGCTGGGTCCCATCCCAAGCATAAAATCTAAATAACAACAACAAAAGCTTTTAGTGTTGGTTATAAATATACAGTAAAGTGAAATGTAAAAAACAAAACAAAACAAAAAAACCCCCCACCAAAACCCAAAAACCAAATGTTTAGTTAATATATTTAAAGTGAGTTAATATATTTAACACTTGAAATATTGATGATCAAGTGTCTTTTATTTTTTTGCAAAATAAAAATTTGCTTAAAAAAATGCTAAAAGAAAAAAAAAGTACAAGAACAAACAATAACCAAGAGTCATCTGAGTAGTGCTTATGGCATGGAGCAAGCATCGTTCAGATGCTTCGGCTGTGCTTCTACTCTGTCAGTTTGCTTTTCATGCCTTCAGTTACACGAAACATTTCCAAGAGTTCCCCAGACACAGCATTCTTTTTCCTCATGGCTGCTTTCATTGGGTGCATTGATGAGTTTCGAATTCCTGTCGCTGCAGTTTAGCCTTACTGACGTCATCATTCCCTCGGGCAGCTTCATCTTCCACGGCTCCATCACCGCGTGGACACTTCTACTTCCGGGGCACCACTTTCCACTGCTTTCCCTCACTTCTATCTTCTGGGTAACATCTTCTTCATTGGCTTATCCAACTTGTGAAATGTTGCAAGGCCTGGAAGATGGGAGACAACACACCATCATGATCTACTGCCTTGTGGGAGGGAGTCAGTCAGCTGATGCAGAGACACTTCAAGAGCAACTTTGAGAAGTTAGATATGTGGGCCACTATTTGAATCAAGAGGCACCCTCTATTTGAATGATGATTTGAGGTAGCAGCAAATGCTGAGCTTTTGGATGAATGAAACTTGAACTGTGGTATTAGGGTACCACTGTGATTTAACTAGACCATAGCATCTGACACTGGTGACTTTCTGGACTGCAAAACAAGGGCTGCATGTACTGAGCATGTTCTTTGGGGAATGAGAGCCCCCCCTTCTATATTCCTTGCCCCTCATTTGCACTGTAAAGGCTCCTTGCCTGATTGCATTCCTCTAATGCTATCCTGTACAGTCTGAGCATGTGAGGGAGATATACGTGGCCAGCGATCCCTGAGTCATTCAACAGCCATGTGCCTAGGCTCTATTCTACACTGGGCTCAGAGCTGGCCTCTGGTATATTTTCTGGCAACCGAAAGTGCCTGAAATTGCTCTCATTTTTGGTTTTTGGCAGCTAACTTTGCAGCATATTTTCCAAACCACTGCTTATACCATTTACAGAAGGTTTTAAAGTTGCTCTTTGCTTGCACAACTTTCCAGTATCCTGATGGCGGAGATACACACGTTAGGAGCATCGTCTCCTGAGATTGGGCTATGGTCCCATTTTCTAAATAGGACAATCAACTAATGGACAGGGTCTAAACTTGCATTGCTGCTGGTTAATTATTCAAAGCAGTGTTTCATCAAAGCCAGTCCTATTTCTCAGCGCTGTCTTTCCTTGGTGTTTTTAATTGACCTAGGAATTATGGCTACTATGGTCGACAGGGTGTGTTTGCGTTTACTTAGGATCAGATGTCTTTGCCTGGAGGGTTAAATTCCACTACAGAACTACCCCAACCGGAATAGAAATGTGGCCAGAGGGAAAAGTTCATTTTAGAGGGAGAAAAAAAGCCCAAACCAACCAACCAACAAAACAAAAACCAAAAACAATCCTTTGCCATTTTTAAATGCTTATAAGTTGTGTAGGGAAATAATGCATTTGTTTACAAAATAGGAAATTCATTCTAAATCAGCTGTCTGTCTTCCAGTATGAAGGGAACTAAATACTTACTGAGCAAAAATGATGCTGGGGGCTTCTGCATATCATCCTACATGGTCCTAACAATAGCCTTATATTAACAGTTATTAATTTCACAGAGGAAGCTAAAGCCAAGACAGGAAAATAAAAATTCCCAAGATCTCATTTCTTTATATATTAGAATTAGATTTTAATTTATTTACTTATCTGTTCTCAAATTCCTTATACTTTTCCATGTGGAATTAATTGTAAATGCTTTGTCCTATGGCTTGCAGTCTCCTATCTTGGGATAATTACAGATATCACCAATTGATAGCCTATCTATTTCCCTACCTTATGACATGTTGCTGTCTTTGAAGGTGTTAACTGGTGCTTATAATGGAAATTTCACCTGGCTTCTTAAAGGAAAAATAAGGAAAGCAAAAACATTTTTTAAAAAAAGTTACCCTAAAGAATCTGTGGGATCCTGCTGGCAGTCAGCTCTTAGGCCAGTATGATACCTCATTGCTATAGAGAGCTCTCCTCCCTCCTGGCATTTTCCTAGACCCATTATTTCTATATTAGGGCTAGTGAGGGAGAGCTAAAGTAATCCCTGAGGAATAAGCCACAGACAGCAAAGAAAAACAAGAACTTGTGAATTTATATTCTGCATGTTCAGCCAACGTCTTGGCTTGGGTTTCCCTAAAAACAGACATTCAGATTAGTGCTTTAGTACAAGGAGGTTACCCAGGAAGCTGACAGAGGGAATGAGGTAAGTGAGGAAGAAGGGCAAATAAATACCTTTTTAAAAAAACATGTCAACATGTGATACACACACACACACACACACACACACACACACACGCACACACAGCAAGTATGTGAACATCTGTTTTCATGCATGTATATGATATGTGTGACATACATGTATATATACATCTATGATATGCATACAGATGTTTACATGTTCCCATATACAAATATATGCACAGATGTTCACACACTTGCCACATGTGTGTGTATGTATGTGTATCACATACCCACATGTAAAAAAGATATATACATATATATGGGGAAACAAGTAAACATCTATATCCATACACATGTACACAGATGCATGTAGAAGCCAAAGATCAAGTTCAGGTGACTTCCGTGACTCCTCTTTACCATATTCTTTGAGACAAGATTTATCATCGACTCTAGCAAGCTGCCCAGGGAGCTCCTGGGATTCACCTGTTTCTGCCTCTCCGACACCGGACTTGCAAACACATGCTGTTCTGTTTTTTAAGTAGGTGCTGTGATATGAGCTTGGGTCCTCATGCTTTCAAGGCCAGCATTTGACTGACGGAGCCATCCCCTCAGTCCTGAATGCTGACTATGACAGTGGGTACCAAGACTGAACTCTAGTCGGATCTTAGAATCTATGGAAACAGCTTCAAGATCATCCAATTGCAAGACAAAGGAGATTCGAGATTTTTCCCTACAGCTTTGGGAATGCCTTTTGTCAAGCCTTGTCCCTTCATGACACCTTATCCTTTTAATTCACAGATGCTGGGGATAGGCCTTATGAAGAAAATGCTTGGTGCAGGTCTCAGAGTTGGGAAGCACGGACAAAATGGAATGGAACAGAAGTAACATGGGCACCTACGAGGGTTCTTCTCTAGCATCTCTCTTCTCTCCCTCTGTCTCAGAGGGATGTTTTTCCCAGACAGCCAGCAGAGAGCCAAGCTAGTCCCACCTCCCTTGCTATAGGAAATCACCCAGATTTTCCATGTTCTGAACTGTTAGTGCCATGTACACACCCCCTAATGGCTTTTCTCTACACCTAGGCAACATGCCTAGTGGCTGCAGCCAGCTCTGTGGATTTGTAATTTATGGCACTGGTTGATTCCATCAAAGACAGCATAGAGTGCTGTGTGTAACTCCTAATAAATTCCTTGTTATCTTTTACAACCATTACGGGAGAGCATCATTCCTCTGGATACAGCGGGCCATGTCAGCCAGAGCAAATGTTACCCGAGACAGCCATGGATCCAAGATTAAAGAGGTGTCAAGGCCAAAATAAGTGCCTTTGAGATGGAGCCAAACAGTTCCCTACAACAGAAGGGCAGATGGAAGGCAGGAAGAACTCAGATGCCTCTTTTGTTGAGGAGACCCTCAACTATGGAGGGTCCCAGCAGCTATTGGTAGCAATATCTTTGTCACCAAAGCTTGGAACAAAAAGAAAAAGGCACAGTGGTGACAGGATAGTCATCTACCCATAGTAATAGATGCTAATTAATTCAGGCAGCCAATTTTAATAATTTTTGTCATCTGTTGAAACCAACTAGCTGGCAGAGTGGTTCAGTTTCAACATTTTAAATGAGTGGATGCTCAGAGTTCCTCTTTCATCCTAGGTTACCTTTCTTCTAGCTTAAAAAAATGCCTACAGAATATAATGGGGTGGTACAGTTCCCAGAAAATCCACCCCCACCCCTGCTCATTGCCCTTGAATCAGCTTGGAGTATTCATTCACATGTGACATTATCCCACTCCACTGTGGAAACTAGCAGCCAGCAACTCCATGGATTTTTCAATCACTTTATCTGAAGTTCCTGTGATACATTTCTTTGGGTCTTCCAGTTTGGGAATGGTTTAGTTTCTATCTAACTGTGGGTACAACTTCGAGACCATACTCCAAAGCAATATGCAGAAACAGCACTCACTCTTTCAGTGTCCTGGTTGGAGTAGTATGCACTTAGATTTCTGTCGTTATGCAATAGGTACTTTGCCTCTAAGAGTCAGGCTAGGTCAGTCATGTGGCAACATGTGGAACAATTCCTGGATCCTCGGTCTTCCCACAGGATTAAGCAATGGCTCTGTTCCTCATGTGTCTCCCTGGGGCTGCATCTGGAATAGTGCCATTTATAGAAGGTGTTGGCCATTGTCCCAGGTAGCCTATGGACTCATCTGCCTGTTTCTGTAGGTGAAGGAAGGGGCTATAACTAAGTTTCATATCCCCTGGGGACTTGATGGGATAGCACAAGGTATGGGCCATATCATGCTAAATTTAGCCATTTGACATCCAGACATTGAGGGTCAATGACACGTCTACCACTTTTGGTCATAGAAACCAGTCATTTTCAGGGCCTTTTCAGCTCAGGGGAGGAGAAAGTGTTCATGTATGAAAGTGTTCATGATCTGAGGAATGTCTACTAGGCACACATAAACAACTTCCTTGCCAGGTGTCACTTTGACACTGCACACTTCTACCCTTGGGGCCTTAGATCTCTTGGCAGTTGGGTCATAATCCTCTGGGTTTTCTGTATCCTTCCCTGTAGTCTAACATTCACCTCTGATTATTTCATAGTGTTAATTTGGAGTCATCAGCATCTTTGCTTGCAGGAATCAGGTGTGTGTACCAACCAGGACCTTCTGGGGTCCTGGCACAGGTTTGAGCTTTCAGGATCTGGGTGAGCTCACATGTCCTTGCATCACCTTCAATGGCTCAGTCCCACAGGAAGGGTGCTAAGCAAAGGCGATGGAAGAACTGCCTTTCCAAGCTGCCTAGAGTAGATGGAGAAACCAAGCATGCATACGGGAGAGGAAAGCGTGATCTTCCATTCTGGGCCAAAGGAGCGGCCATGAGTGCTAAGGGAAGCCCTCGCAGCTGAGGAGGGTCTGCATGGTTCTGCTCCTGCTGTGGTATGAGTGGGGCTGACATGAGAGAAATGAGACTTGATCAGCTGGGCTCTCCCATGGCCAGCTGCAATGTGTATGTTCTGTGTCTGGCTCCTTGGCCACATGAGTAGTGAGAGGGAAAGATTCTGAGATTCTTAGAGCTTTTCTTGTCCAATACACGGCCCATGTTCTCAGTTCCATGTGTAGTCAACTCTGGGCCATGTTGCCATGTCTTCTTGGTTCTAAAGCTGAAATTGCTTCTAGTGTAAACTTGGAGATTTTTTTTTTTTTTTACATTGTATGAACAAACAAAGTATGTTCTTGCCTATATCTAGCCTGGCTACAGGTAGCTTCCATCTAGGACTTTCCCAGTATGCTCTAATGGGGTGACATTCCCTAGGCATCCTGCTGTCTCTCCACAAACGATGCGATACTAGAGCCAATCTGCTTCTGTCTGTCACCAGATGTCCACAAATAGATCCTGAGAACCCCTTTTAGTTTTAATATTTTTTTTTCTCCATATCGGCAAATGAACCCAGAATCTCATGCTTACTCTGCAAACATTCTACCACTAAGCTCTTATTTTGAAACTGGCTCTCACCATGTTAACCAGCTTGGCCTTGAACTCACTCTGTAGTCCAGGCAGGCCTGGATTTTGCTATCCCGTTGCCTCAGCTTCCCAAGTAGCTGGAGTTAGAGGCCTTCACTCTCAGGTCTGGCTCTCCTTTACTCTCCCCTGAGCTGAGACTGAAGCAGAGAAGCATCAGCTTTGGTGGGGAAGCCACCTGCCAGGGTGAACCGAAGGAAGGTTCCTGCGAAAACATTTCAGGCACAGGTTCAGGGCATGGTTTGGGGATAAAAGCAATTGATCTAAGCACTGCAGAGTCTCGTTATTCCTCAGTGACAGACTCAGCAGCTCCTTCCAGTTCAATAAAACCAGTGCCCCGTGGCTCAGACAAGTGACGACAAGTAAAAATTCATAAACAAAAGGAAGGAATTCTTGTGTCTTTCTGACTCATGCTGTATAGGCAGGGTGGCCCACAAATGGCTGGATCTGGGTGGCTCAGGAAGGCACTCACATGCACTAGGAACTCTCTGGCTTCTCTCAGGAAGAGGAAAGCTTCATGGGATGAGGTTAAGGGACCCAGTACAGTCTGGTCTTTTCAAAAGCAGCCTTGTGGTCAGAAACTTGAATTCTGAAGATAAACGTCCAGGATCAAATGCGGGCTGTGCCACTTAACAGCTCTGTGACTTTCAAGAGGTTACTTAGCCTCTCTGTGGCAAACAGTTTTCATCTTTAAATACATATCAGGAAAATAATAGCAATAATGATAATGATTACATTTCCCACACAGGGTTGTGCCAAGCCATGTACTGTATCTAACGCTACCATATGCAAAGCACTCAGAAGACTATCTGATACATAATTACTACCATATAAGTATCAGCTGTTACTGTTAGCTGTTCTTAGATGCTGAAGAAAAGATATATCTGCCCCTTTCCAGGAGAATAAACGTCTTTAATCCACTAAGAGGGGCTTCATGGGGCATTATTGTTTTCAAGGGATGGAAGCTCATTGCCCAGGTGTATTTGCATCTGGTTTCCATGACTACCCTCTAAAGCAGGGGCCATGTGTATTTCCTTTCTGCCTAAGGACTTCAGTTATTTTTTTGTGGTGAATGATTAGTTTAACCTTTGATGCCCACCAATAGCAGAAGGTATTGGAATTTGACTGTCTGGAAGATGGAGAGGTCTTCCCTCTTTTCCTTCCCTTCTTCCTCCTCCTCTTCCCCCCTCCTTTCCTCCCCTGTTTTCTTTCAGCTCTTCCCATGCAGCTCTCTTTAGGGCAATGGTTCTTAACCTGTGGGTTTCAACACCTTTGGGAGGCACGTATCAGATATCTTGCATATCAGATAGTTTCATTATGATTCATAACAGTAGCAAAATTATAGTTCTGAAGTAACAGGGTAATAATTTTTGGCTTGGGGGGGGGGGAATCACCAAAGCATGAGGAACTGTATTAAAGGGTGACAGCTTTAGGAAGTCTGAGGATCATTGCTTTAGGATGATTGTGGGTAGTTTCCACCTTGTCTCAGGGCCTGAGCCTTGGATGAAAACAGAATGACAGCCATGCTGTAGAATGCTTGTTGGGGAGAACAATGGCCCTGTGGATAGGTTTTCATCTTTGTCTTTTCCATGTGACCCCATGTGTGTGCAGGTAGAGCATATTGCATAGGACAGGCCCTTGGACATGTAGATGCAACGTCAGATGTAGCCGCTAGCAGCCATGTGACTGTGGACAAGCATATATCTTTTCAGAGCTTTTATTATTGTCAGAGAGAGGAGCGGCTGGCTGTGTACACTCGGTACGGAAGGCAGTTGCACTCAGTATGGAGCATGTGGGCTTCAGCTGGTCCATCGGAAGCTCCCAATGGTTTGCTTTTGGGAGCATCCCTCAAAATGAGAATGTAAAGTATCTCACTGGTGACTTTTTATTCATGCATGGCTTCAGCAACTAAAAGGAGTGTCGAGGTGACATAGGCAGTAAGTAACATAGGCAAAACTAGAACATGCTATACTAAGTTAAATCAGCCATCCCCAGAAACCATGATGAAGAGTAGGCCATGCCCAGTGTAGGCACATCTGGGAGCTCAAGAGGCAGGTTAGTGGTGACCCTAGGGTACACATGTAGGTGACAAAGAGGGATTGCTGCTAGGTACAAAGAAAGTACCCTTTTGCCAACGATGAAAATATTCTTGAATTAGATGTTGGTGAAACAACTTTATACAACTTTCTGAATACCTTTTTGAAAAGGGTTCAATTGCTTTCACACGAGTGAAGTTTTCATGAGTGAATTTTATAAGTTCATTATATAGTAAATCATATCTATGTCAAGTTGATAGAATGGCTTTTATGATTACTACACATTGAGAGGACAGTACTTGGTGTGTTCAAGACTAAATAAATAAATAAATATTAGAATTCATTTCACCTATTTGGTATTCCCTTTTAATATTTCTGCTAGAGCCTGTCCTTAAGGACCATCACAGCTTCAGAATCCTACCCCTCTGCCAAGCTCCCCCAGGTTTGAACTTCTCATGACTAATCTGGCATCATTGTGAGAACTCAATTTGAGGGAAAAAAAATCACTTGATTCTTTTTTTTCTTTTTCTTTTTCTTTTTCTTTTTTTTTTATTTAAGCATCATTTCAAAAATAGGTTTTTATAGAGAAATTTTAGAACAAGTGGGGTGAGCCTTGGAGCTGGGTTTTCCCTTTCTCTGGCCCTGTGAGCCATTCGAAGAAATGTTCATAACCATGGACAGAACTGCTTTTAAAAATTCATAGTCTGAGCTGAACAAAGGTTTCCTTAATTGGGCCTCCCCTGAGCTACGGCTGAGAGAAATAGGCAAGGCAATTGATTCTGGGGTAGCCAGGGGGCTCATCGATGCCTGTATTTCTCTGTCCTGCCCTCCTCTTCTGGTAGGAATGTCTTATTTTCCTCTGAAGGCTCAATATTCAACCCTTGAAACCTAAGTACACCTGCAAAGAGGACTGAAAATGACCTCTTTTTTTTTTTTTTTTTTTTTTTTTTTTGAGTGATTCCTCCTGGAAAAGTTATTTTTTAAATGTGTTTTTTTCTTTTTTGCTGGCTGCATTTGCTGGCCATGGTGGGAACTTTCAGAAGTCTGAGTTATACCCGTTTGCAGTCTAGAGTCCTGCAAGAGTTGTAGACTGTCAGTCTGTGGAAGGAAGCAATATACCCAGATTACTTCAGGAAACATACCTATATTACTTTTCTTCTGGTGTGACAAAATACCTAGAAAGATCAACCTAGTGGAGGGGGGAAGTTCCTGTGGACTCCGGTTTGGGGATGTAGTCCATCGAGGCTGGGACATTATACTGGCATGCAGCTGCTCACATGCATCTAGGGTCTGGAGGTAGAGAAGAGTGAGTGTTGGTGTTTGGCTCACTTTCTTCTTTGTAGTCAGCCAGCAATGCTATTCTATGAGATGCAATTGGCCACATTTAAGGTATGACTTCCTTTTTCATTTACCCAGTCTATATTCCTTCATAGATATACACAGAGGTTTGTCTCCTGAGTGATACTGGAGATCATCTTAATCATTAAGACAGAGCTGTGGGGATGGTTTTTATTTCTGCTGTGAGAGTATGTTCCTCTGCTCTCCACCTGTACCTTATAGGCCGATCAGAATCTATGGCTGAGCCAGGAGCCCTCTGCGCGCCTGCATTCCTGATACACACACTTGGGAAGGTCCCTGTCTGTAATGCTACCTGCGTCTTTAACTGTTTTCACTGAGACCACACTGGTGCCAGCATGCAGCTCTTCTCCGGCTGGTTCCTTCCTATCCTGTGAGCTCTTCCTGCCTATGGCAAAGCCGTGGAACAAAACAAATGCCAAGGTCTTTTCTGATGATAACTGGATATAAGGAGGACTAGTTCAAGAAGCGGGGATGAGGGGGACGATATGAATGAGATTTTGCTTTCCTGTAACTTTCCTCGAGAGGTACAAACTTTGAGAGATCTCCAGAGACAAACAAGCTGGAGTGGAGCCTACACACAGCCATGATCAAGCACAAGGTCAGGGCAGATGGGATCGATTTGTGGAATACCATGCAGATGGCATCTGGGCCTATCTGGTTCTAGCAGTAAGTCACCAGTAAAACAGCCCAGCTAAGTAGAAGACTTCCTCTTTACTATGAGTGCAGGAATAGAACCCAAATCACAAGTAAATTAACCGGCGATTCTCCTAGGCACAGTGCTCTCATGAGGAAGTGCACATGAGATCTCATAGAGGTGCACAGAGGATGTTTGCCCCTGAGCTGGGTTATTTCGTGGCTCAGTCCAGAGAGGACTTTTGTCCATGAGGTCTTGCTACTTAGGGGTTAAGCCCTCCAATACCTTTAATGAGAAGGCAGGACAAACTCCTCTGGAAGAGAGCCTGAAACCAAGGTACGACTTGAGATACTGGGAGAGTTGGGGGTGTCTCTGGAGTAAGGACTCAAGTAGATATGGTTCTGGAGCAGGCTGCTCCCTACTGTCTGATGTGCCTCGGTGATATGTTCAGGGTGCTTGGCTACAGTGGGTGCCAGTGTTTTTGTCACAAGGCCCCGAGGCAGAGTAACCCTGATGTTAGAAGCTCCTCTGAATGGCAGTACACTGTCATGTTTAAAGATCAGCCAAGTGATGAGCACACGGGCTGCACAGCCAGGCATGGCCTCACCTGGAAGAGCTCATTGTGGACACTGAACTTGGCCATGATGCTTGCTCTCCTTTCAGATACTGCAAAATGGGGATTATCGATATTAATGTGCTAATGAAACCTTAGCAATATTGTCTCCAATATTTTATGTAAAACCATACAGAGACATTTTAAAGCAGAGTACCATTCAGACGCCCACCAGTGAGAGTCTACCACCCACATTCACAGTGCCTCTAGCTTCACTATTTTCCCCTCTTTATTGTAAAATCTCTTTCAGAACCCCTATCATATCTATAACAATGGCCCAGTTGCTCCTTGTTTCAGATGCAAACACTAAGGGGAAGATAATAGTGAGCTGGGTCAGAGTTCAAATGTCTGGAGTATAAAGGACTAAAATATTAATAAAAGATCCTTGGGTTGGAGATAAAAAAAAGTGGTAGATTCAGGCCACACTCTGCTCCTACAAACACCGAGAATTTGGAGTGATCACCTTAAATCTACCAGGACTATTATCAGGCTGATCTTAGATTCAGTGTTGCTGGTCGTCTACCTATGGCATGGATTCAACATGTAGTTTATATCTTGGACAAGTTGTTAGACTCAACTCCAAGACTTGCTTTTATTTGAGGAATAGCAATAACAACCCTCATGCCACAATGTGACTGTCATATTGAGATGTTGAAATGCAGTGGGAATGTCCATCTTTGACTATGTCTGGCAGGATGTGGACATAGCTAAAATGACAAATGTTAAAAGGACAAACATGCATATATCACTGAAGGAGGAGACATTACTGTATTTGTGCTGTATTTAGAAGAAATGGTAGAATGAGTAGCATTGATTGGAAAGCTAAGCAGACTAAAACTGGACACACACACAAAAAAAGAACAGTGATAAAAAAAAAATTCTGGCTGCTTTGGAGGAAGATAGCTTGCTGGTTTATTGCTTCCCATCAAAGAGTTATGAGACCCCTGACCTCTCTGGACCTTTGGGGAGGCTCAAGGGACAGCACTGTTCATGGCTTCATTTGCTGTATATGCTCTCTGCCCTCCCATAAGAAACTCCTCTGCCAAGGGAGACACACTCCTCTGACTTGGAGAGCTCCTGTCTGTCATGCGTGTCATCAGTACAGAGGGGCCAGCTGAAGACACAGATCAGGGTGTCCTTGGGAGCAGGAGGCAGCAAGAAATGACTATCTACAGCACCTCAGATTCCCCCAGCCTCTTGTGTGGCTCAACCTTTGCTTCATGTTGCCACAGAAAACAGATGGTGACATTCATAACACTGCTATGGCTTCAGTGAAATCTCCGAAGCAAATGTGACTCCCAGAGAGCATCCCCTTTCCAGCCTCCTTCTCCCCTCCTCTGCCATTGTGTGGAGCTGCCTGCTAGGCAGCCTTGATGGACAAGGTGCTCTTCCACACACAGCAGATGGGCATGACTTGACCTGATGGGCGTGGGCTCTGAGGAGGAGGAAGGAAACTTTGAGTGAGAGTTTACTATCTTTATGAAAACTCCTCTTCTCTGGGCTGATAGACCTCTGGGACAGTTGGAAGGAAGCTTGGACACATGGAAGTCTAGCTTCTCAGGAGTTCTGAGGCAGTAAGAACACTGTCTCAGTCAGGGTTTCTATTCCTGCACAAACATCATGACCAAGAAGCAAGTTGGGGAGAAAAGGGTTTGTTCAGCTTACACTTCCACACTGCTGTTCATCACCAAAAGAAGTCAGGACTGGAACTCAAGCAGGTCAGGAAGCAGGAGCTGATGCAGAGGCCATGGAGAGATGTTCCTTGCTGGCTTGCTTCCCCTGGCTTGCTCAGCCTGCTCTTATAGAACTCAAGACTTCCAGCCCAGGGATGGCACCATCCACAAGGGGCCCTACCCCCTTGATCACAAATTGAGAAAAATGCCCCACAGCTGGATCTCATGGAGGCATTTCTCCAACTGAAACTCCCTTCTCTGTGATAACTGCAGCCTGTGTCAAGTTGACACACAAAACCAGCCAGTACAGACACAGACCAGAAAGAGGCAGATGCCGGACAGGAGGTAGAGTCTTCTGGATCATGGCAGTGCTATGCCACAGCAGAAGGCACGGCACTTCATATTGTCAGGAATAACAACTAAAATGCTTTATTTGCCTGGTGATTCCACCACAGATGTTTTTAATAGAGTAAGGGGTATCAAGGCTCCAGTAGTAAACAGATCCATGGTTCCATCAAGAACCTAGTTTCACATTTTTTCCCTTCCCTTGTATTTGCTTCATCTCAAAACCAGCTTCTTTCATGGTGGCAAAGAGATTGCCATAGTTCCAGGTGTCTGCTCTTCACATAGAAAGCAATGTGTGACATCCACAGTTCTTTGTGAAAAGCAAGAGGACCTTCCGTCCTTCTTAGAAGCTATTACTAAACTTCCTTTTGTGTCCCACTGGTGGTTATTTATCTCTCCCAGACCAGACACATGTCATATACAACTTCCTGCTATTCAAACAGTAGTGGCCCAACCGTGGAGGTAAGGCAAGCCACTTACTCCATCTCTATGACTACCTGCTGGTACAATAGGGAATGGGTGGATGTAGTCTTGAGAAAAAGGCACGCTCATGATATCTACCATGGGGCCTTACCAAGTACCAACCCCAGTCTGTGCCTGACACATACCTGTGCTCCCACCATCCATTTATCTTTCTGCCATGGAGAGATAATATATAATTCTAGAAGAGATAATAAGTCCTGTTCATTGCCAGAATCTCTTGTCTTACTACCACTTTATAGTGTGTTGTTGAGCACGTGCATGTGCGAGTGTGTGAGTATGTGCGTGCATATGTGCGTGTGTATGCGCGTGTGTGTGCGTGTGTGTGTGTGTGTGTGTGTGTGTGTGTGTGTGTGTGTACATCCTTTGTTTGCTGTTGTTTCTTGACCATGGAAGCTATAAGGGACAGGGTATCTTCTAACATTCAGAAAGGACTGGCTCAGTGTAGCTTTGGGGGACAGAATGTGAGCTGGAAAGCAGGGAGCAGGCAGCCTGCAAGGAACGAACTGTACTGAGTGGGACCAGGAGCCCACAGCTAGGTGCATGTGGCAGAAACCCAATCCTAAGTAACTGAGTTTCATTTTCAATGAGCGTTTTTTTCCAAGGGGATGTCATTGGAAGCCTGCCTCGGAGGCCTGTGCTGCTTGTCCGAATCCTGTGAAACAATGGAAGTGGAGGGGTCCTTGGAAAGTCAGCCTGGGGGATGATGAGATCCTCTCAATCCTGCTTGTGGGTCAGGAGGTATGTGGTGGTGGGTAGCACCCCACCTTCCCCAGCCTGTCACTTGCTGTCAGGCTTAGTAGTGTCCTCTTTCTCCAGCTTGCCTTTCTTCTTAATGGGCCCGAGACAGCCCGAGACAGGAGGGCCTGGAGCAGATCTTGTTTTTCCACTCACCCCTAGTGTAATCTTGTTGCTGGCTTCAGTTTCCAGCTTGGAGAGGTGTGAGCATGACCCAAAGAACAGTGAGAGCAAATTGACTTTGTGTTGCAACAGAAAGTGTACCTCCAGCCCCCTCCATTGTCCTGGCCTCTTTAGGAGGTGGCAGAGGGGTTGTTTCTCTTCTGGAGTCAAGTTCCATGGTAAGAGAGAAAAGAGCAAAACATCATTAGAATGTCCATCACAGCTCTGAACCCATTTGCTGCTGCACACGTCTTCCCATTTGCTTCAAGTGACTTTGCATCCAAGACAAGGCCAAGGTAACTTTTGGTCCATGACATCATTTGGATTCCCTCTAGACACCCTGTCTGCTCTCCTTGGGTTCCTGCCACAGCTGTAGTCAGCAGGTGACTTTGAATTCAGATTCCCATTGAAATGATGGGCTATACCTTGTTTCATTCTGAAATCCTTTCTAACTGGGGTATCCTTGAGACACAGAAGCTGGCTGGACCCACTTAAAATACCGGCTGGAATTTGGGGAGTTTGTGTTTTTAGGGGAAACGCTAAACTGGTGGAACTGTAGCAACACAGCACTCATCCTTCAGGTGGACAATTTGGGAAGGCTTTCTGGATGCATCACTGAATGTCCCATGGGCTTGGGCTTTGATAAGAGTAAGGGCCTCCATGGTGCATCATGGTACATTCCCCATCCCCCACCCTGTCTCGACTTCCAGGCTCCCCTCAGCCTCCTCTCCCTCCCTCTCCAAACAAACTGCTTACATCCAAGTCTTTGTTTCCTCCTCCTCCTCCTCCTCCTCCTCCTCCTCCTCCTCCTTCTCCTCCTCCTCCTCCTCCTCCTTCTCCTCCTTCT
>JADRCD010215120.1:5772-20356 GCA_019843815.1 Montemys delectorum
GGCAGCCAGACCACTGGAGCACGGAGAAGGAGGGCAGCCAGACCACTGGTCTCAAGGATTAACCAGACTAGTCTGTCAAGTTTAAGACAGCAAGAGAGTCGATCACAAACAACAGGTCAAACAAACACACAAAGCCCAACAGAAAGTGCCAAGGAAGGACACCCAAAAATCCAAGGTTGCCCTCTGGACTTTAGCAAGTTCACACCAAGCCCTGGCCTGAGACAAAGAAAAGGGTAATGTATATAGCAGCCCATCTTTACATAAACCAATAATTAGCAATCTGCATTCTCTCTGGATATTTAGAGTACTAAAAACAAAGACAAAGAAGATGATGCCATTGGCGACTCAGAGTACACAGAGACCAGCCCACCTCAGACCCGTGGCCTTTCCCCAGGAAATGAAATAGGAATCCCTTTCTTCCTCTTTGGGGGGCTGCCCCTCAACTGGCCCCTCAGAGCACCAAGATCTGAGTGCAAGCTGTTTAACTATAAAGTGAGGAAACTGACTAGATAGCCATTTTGAATATAACACTCTGCTGCTTGAAGATGCCTAAACTCAAAAAAAAGGCACAATCTTGCTATCATTTACATGATTTTGTTCAACACGATCCAAGCTTTATTGACAACTGGCATCTCTGGGGGGAGAAAGCACCCAAGCCCAGCAAGCTTCTGTCATGATTCTTCCACAGGGGAATACCATCTTAAAAAACCTACCTCTTCAAGGGTGGAAACACAACGACCTATTTCTGTGGTTTGTGGCCTTTATTGATAAGCCTACCCAACAACGGGGGATTCTTTAGTATTTAATTTCTCTCCTTAGCCAGAATGTTAATTTAAGTAATTAAATTTCCTCCACAAGGAACAATTATGACAAACAGGGTGAAATGCATTGGTCTAGAATCTACTTATGGAGCAGAGCTCTGATGCCCAAAGGACTCAGTAAGTCTTCACAACACTGGACAGGGAATTCGAGAGATGAGTCAAAAGGCTAAGAACACCAATGGCTCATCCAGAGGACCTGGGTTCGATTCCTAGAGTTCACATAGAGGTTCATAATGATCTGATAACTCCAGTTCCAGGGAATCTGATTAAAGGTCTCATCTAGCCTTCACAGACACGTATAATGTATAGACACACATGCAGGCAAAGTACTCACACATATAAAATAAAAATAAACCTTAAAAATAAAAACAACAACAAAAACCCAAGACCTATATATAGGATGACCCTCCCAGGCTGTTCATTGACTTAAGACGAACCTACTGTTGGTCGTAGCTTACCACTGTTATAGTCACCCCCACTGTTAGTCAAAGCTGAACATCCAACTAGCTAGGTTGCTAATTAAGCAACAGATCCCTATGAGGCTCTACTAGTAGTTAATAGTTAATTAAATTTGACCAGTTAATTCCAGAATGTTCAAAGCATTTCCAAAATAAATAAATAAATAAATAAAAATAAAAATAAAAAAAGAAGGTCCAAGGTACCAAGACTACCCTTGAAGATGCCTAAACTCAAAACACTCCTCATCCTGGCCATGAAATGTCAAGGACCTGACACTAGTTGTTAGGATACAATGGGGACTGAAACTCTGCCCAGACCCTATTCCTCCAAGCAGTATCCCCTCCTGTTAGCTACTCACGGTAGCAGGTTTTTCCCTGCCCAATTAATTTAATTATTTATATAACAAGAAGCCTGTGATTGGACAGGGAAAAGGGAGTTGGAGTGAAGAGTTCCAGAGATGGAGACAGAGGAGACAAATGGGGAGAAGGAAGCAAGACAGGGGGCTGGAGAAATGGCTCAGTGGTTAAGAGCACTGATTGCTCTTCCAAAGGTCCTGAGTTCAATTCCCAGCAACCACATGGTGGCTCACAACCATCTGCAATGTGATCTGATGCCCTCTTCTGGTGTGTCTGAAGACAACTACAATATACTCATATACATAAAATAAATAAATCTAAAAAAAAAAAGATGGAGGATGGACGGGATGATTCAGATTCAGTGTGGCTTTAAATAGCCGTAGGTTGATATAATGTCATACAGGGATAAAATAATTGGAGTAACTTGTCTAATCTAGGTGGACAGCTTGTATCATTTTCAATTAGCTCTGAAATTATTGTGTGAGCATCTTGTTAATTGAGAATTTATTGATATATAGTCTGATTAATTATAAGCTTCTGGAGTTTTGTTTCTACTAGGCTGCTGAGTGTTTGGCGGCTGACCTCAGGGTGGGCATTCGTTGTGTGAGGCTGGCATGACAACAACCCGCCAAGGAAATTTAGCAAGTCGGGTACAGATGTTTTGGGAGGTCTAGGCCAGAGAAACCACCGAGTTGAGAACACCCCGCTGGAGCCTTGTGGCCCGCCTGTGCCCAGCATAGCACAGGATATCGATAGTCTTTTTAATATTTCCTGCAGCAACTCCCAGCAATCCTCGTGGTCCACAAGACGTCATATCCTAAGACGGTTAAAATGTTATGACAGGGCATTGTCAAAGTTATTTTTGCCACTTATTTTTGCAGCATTAAGAAAAGTTATTTTTAAAAAGTAGGTGTTTTTAGCTCCAGGAAGAACATAACCCTGAGCTAATGGCTCATGCCTGTAATCCCAGCACTCAGGAAACAGAGGCAGGTGGATGGTATAGAGCTCTCTGTGCTCTCACATAGCCATATGGAGCTTGCAATCACCTGTAACTCTAGTTCCATGACATCTGATGATGGTCTTTTCCAGTTTTGTGGCACACCAGGCACACACATGGTACAGAGACAGACATACATGTAAGAAAAGGACCCACATGGATAAAGTAAATTTTAAATTAAAAAAAATATATTAAAAACAAAAAGCTCTGGACTGTGTTGTGTTTCCCATGAACAGAAGTGAATGCAGAGACTGGCAGCTGCATAAGATATTGAGGATAAATGATAAATGGATGCTCACTCAGCCATGAGAAGACTCAGAGATCACATAGAAGAGGGCTAGAAAAAAACTATAAGAGGTGGATAAGAAGAAGTGTTGTGAAATGCATTCTGGGAAAGACAAAAGGGTTGCCATCATGACATCATACAGCTGCAGATGACTGCAGGAGAACAGGAACTTAAAGCTGCAGGCAAGGGGCTAGGGTTAGCTCAGTGGTAGAACACATGCCTAGAATGGCTAAGGCCCGGGACTTTGGTCAGTGTGCAAAGAAGCTGGGCACAGGCAGGGGCTCAGGAGGCCCCATCTCTCACTGATGAACTATTTGGTACTGACTGATAGATTCAGGGAAAGGAGAAGTCACCATTGTCATTCATGTATCCACCATGACTGCACCAGACTCTGTGAATAGTCCCAATCCAGTGGTCATCCATATGGCGCCAGTTAAACTAAAGAGGTCACAACTCACAGTACCTGCCTAAGTGCCTGCATAGGACCTGGTCAGCCATCCAAAATCCCTGCAGAGATGGAGAAGTTTATCTCCAGGCTCCATTTCTTACTGCTGAGCTACTGGCAGCAGGTAGCTGCTGGAGAACGGAGCATCATCGTTTTTTTATGTATCACCGCTGGTGGATTCCCCATGCCATCCCCCAACACAGACACACACATGAACAGCACTAATTGTACTTAGTGGATTGTCACAAAGGAGAATGAAGGGGAGTGTTGGAAGGGACTGGGAGACAGGGGAGGGGGGAAATGACTGGATGAGGATGCTTCGTTATACATGAGATACTGAATTCTAAAGGACAAGAAAAAGTAATATAAAAAATGAAAAAATAATTAAAAGACAAAAGTCATGAGTCTGGGAAAGGAAGGCACAGTAGAGTATAAGGCCTGGGAGGGATGACAGAGATCACTGAGGGTTGTGGGAGATGACAGAGGAACACATTATACACAAGCGTGAGCTGTCAAAGAACTAACAACCTTTTAAATGTGCATGAAAAACAGTAACGTAGACTCCACAGCAGGATTCTACTTCCTCCCACATCTACAAACCAACTTGTGCTGGAGATTCCAAGTGCTTTCTGAGGACTTCTAGACTACCAGTGTCCCAGGCTGCTGTCTTTGTAGAGGCTTTATATTCATTGGTATGAAAAAATAACTATACTGTGGTAGTCTATTAAGCCTTCTGTCATGAAATACTACACATAGGAATGTATACATAAAAACACAGGACTCTGTAACTTATACCAGGCCATCTGTGCGACCCCTAGATTTATGCTGGCACCCTCAAGATCATCAGGCATGCTGTGGTCACTGCCAGCCACACTCCCAGCTGGCCACTTTCCTGCAAGCATCCATTCCTAAGCATCATAATTGCTCTAGATCCCCTCATTCATACACATGGCAGGCACAACTGTCTCTATCTGACTCCAGGCCTAGGGGAGCTGTGAAAGTGGGTGCCAGGCACACACAGACACACATGTAAGCAAGACACAAATGCATATAAAAATAAACGTAGTAAATCAATAAGAAAGAACCCCAAGTCCTCCAGCCTCATTATTGTAAACCTGTGCCAGCACCACCCTGTCCAGCACTACAAGCTAGCCCTCTCTGTCATCCAGTCAAACTGGCAAGACGAATAAGAACGGACAGGGCATTTAGACTACCAGAGGAGAATGACTGAAAGGAAAGAATGTCTCACGTTTATCAAAACTAGAGCAGGGTTCCTAAAACCTAACCAATTGGAGACTTACTTACAAAGGCAGTTTCCCCATGGCTCTCATGGGAATTCATGACAATTAGATAATTTTTTTTCCACTTTAGGTCATGACCTTTGGTTTATAAAAGGTAGAGTTTCTACCAAAGGTGATTAGCAATATTTAATGAAAGAAGCTGGCAAAGGAAAGACAGGTGGTCCAGAACAAAAAGGCAATGTCAGTTAGACTGGCACTGGGTTAGGGATATACTGGTAAAGGCTAGTCACATGTTCCACAGTGCAGAGAAAACAGAGATGTGAAACACTGCTAGTCCCAAGCCTTTTGGATGAGGCTACTCCCCTGCACACACATGCCTTTAATCAAATGGGCGACTGTGCATCCTACCATCTAGGGGTGTCAGAAGAGTATGAACAAAAGCCCGAGGCTCCTTCCTGCAGAACAGACAAGTGGAAATGGATGAATGATGAGAAATACTAAGTCTCCCACAGCTTAAAGCCAGCTTCTGATGTATGTTCAGACAAAGGGGCAGTGCTGATCTCTCTCCTGACAGATGCCTGCTGGGGGAAATTCACAGCTCATTCTTCACCATAGGTCTGAGGCATGTGCATCAACAATTATTTGAAAATAATCAATACTGACACTCAGAGCAGAAATGTCACCCCCACAGAACCCAACGGAGGCAAAGGGGGAGAGCCAAGATACTTGTCAGCACCCAAAGTTCATCTTTGTCCTTGCTGGCCCTGAGAGTCCCTGAGGGAGAATCCTCACTGTTTCTGCTTGCTGTATGCCTCTGCAATCTAGTAAAATCCATGGGCCCTTTCTAGACTGTTTGTAAATGCATAAAACACACAAGATAAAAAAGGAGAGCAATTATGCCAAAACATAGTTCTCAGATATTAAAATACATTTGAGAAATGGTCCTATATGTGTTTCCTTAAGAAGCTCAACAGCCAGTAGTTTCGGCCTTCACCAGGGAGCCATCACAGATCAGCACATTACAGTCACACTGACTCTTCAGGGTAGGAATTATCTGTCCCACACTACCATGCTCTGTAGCCTCCTACCCAGGGTGTTTTTCAGGAGAAAAGTAATAAACAGAATTTATCATGCAGATTTCATTCCTCGCATCAAGAGTATTTAAAAAGAAAAAAGTAAAAGCACCTCTTGCAGTTAGTTCAGACTTCAAAGTCTTTTCCCTTAACAGTCAAGCTTGCTTACCAACCAATATGACTGTGTTTTGCTCAAATGGGTTTATGCGGAGCATAACCTTCCACACAGCAATAAACTACACGAAGGAGTAAGGTTTTATGGATTAAGAGTTAGAAAATTTTAATTTTTGACATTAATTCACTGTACAGTCACACAAAAACAGTCATTGATCAAAATGGGTGACCACAACAATAAGAACAGGAAAACACGGATACAAATAGATACTGTGTCTCTTACTTGGTTGTTAACTAGCAGACAACTGGAGACGCTCAGCAACCAGGATAATAGGGCATTTCTGAGGAGATAAATGTGCAGGCAACACCCTAAAAGATGAAAGAGCTTCCTGTGAAGGAGGCTCTTCCTTTTGTCCACTGCATAACCCAGTCACCCACTGTGTGTCTGCTACTGTTCTCACACTAAATGCACCCCAAGTCTCTGAAACCCCCATCTCCACAATATGTACCACAGCAGCCCTGTGGCCCCCTATTCCATCACTCACACATCACCATCTGACTACACTGTTCCGTCTACACAGATGCTCAGAGTCATTCTTCAAGTCCCAGGTCCCAGGCAGTCTGCTGGAAAAAGATGTTCCATCGAGCTATACAGCTACACGCTTGTGTGTGTGTGCATGTATGCGTGTGTGTGTGTGTGTGTGTGTGTGTGTGTGTGCATGTATGCGCACGCACGCACGTGTTGTGTGTGCGTGTGTGTGTGTGTGTACCCACATGTCCTGAGGAGGTTGCCTACTAAGTTCTGCATGAGGCAGGGTAGAGACCCAGTGAATATTTGTCTCATGGCAAATGTTCACCATGTGTCTGAAATAAGCTAAAGTCTTCATTCTGTTGCTACCCTAACAGAAGAATTTCCATGAAGATCATGCAAGTGTGTAATCTACTAGCTGTTTTTACATATGGCAAATGCAGTGGTTTGAAAGGGATGTATCCCAGGCTCTGGTATTTGAATACTTGGTTCCCAGCTGGTGACCCTACTGGGGAAGCTTAGGTGTGGCCTTGCTGGAGGAAGTATGTCAGTGGGGGTGGGTTTTTAAAGGTTAACACCGGACCATTTTCATATTTACTTTCAAGATATGAGCTCTCAGCTGTTCCTCTTGTTGTCCCTGGGGCTGGCTGCCACCCTTCCCTGCCACAAGGATGACAGGCTCTCACCCCTCTGGAACCATAAGTCCATAAGTCCACAATAACCCTCCTTTGTGAAGGTTCTTTGGTTGTAGTGTTTTATCACAGCAACAGAAATGTAACTAAGGCACAAGTTGGCAGCACGGACTGGGCTATTGCTGTGCCAGACCTGAGCATGCTGTCTTCGGTGGATGGGCTGTGGAAGACTGGGATTCTGGACACTACAAAAGCAGTTGACGGTTGTAAGTGGAGCTTAAGGGGCATCCTAGTAGGAGCCTGGAAGACAGTATTTTTAAAGTTCTCATGTGCATGTCAGCTAGCACACAAAATCATGTGCTTCTCTCCATTAATGGTACTTAAAGCATGACAAGTACTCACAGTTACAGACAACACTGAAGTGGAAATCAATAGTGTTTTAGCTTCAGTGAAGTTATTTCTTATGGCTAAATTTCCAGAAATGGAACTCATATCTAAATCCTTTAAACTAACTCCGCCACCACTACAAGGGAACGCCCCGCCCCCGCCCCCGCCCCTGCTCCACATGACCTCTGCAGCTGCAGACTTTAATTCTTTAACATAGCACAAGCTGAAGCCCAGTGGTTAAGAGCACTTACTGTTCTTACAGAGGATCCAGACTCAGTTCCCAGCACCCACATGGTGTCACACAACATCAGTAGACTCCAGCTCCAGGGGTACCAAACCCTCTTCTGCCTCCATGGGCACTCTTAGTACACAGACATTCAACCAGGCAACACACATAAATTAAAAATAATCTTTAAAAAGTAGCAAACATCTTGGGAAATAAGAATTTTTTCACACTATTCTGATTTCTACATTTTATTATAGAGAGTAATTTTCATATTGGTGTTACTTTATGGTTAGCTTACAATTAACTTATGCAATAAAATAAACTACATACATTTTAGTACTAACTTTATCAATTAAAAAAATAGAACTTCTGTCATGCTTTCTATTGCCAAGTTCTGGTTCTCTAAGCCTGAGGACATGCTCTGTACAGGTACAAGATGTTCGATACTTTCCAGCTTTCTGTCTTGTTTTGTGTAGGTCCAGCCCTCCAGCACGAGGTGAATCTCCTTACTTCACCTTCTAAACAACCCCTCAGTTACAGCTCAACAGACTTGGCACGGCAAGTAGTGTCCTTGTGTGAGCACATGGCCTGTCCCTGTCTTTGCTAGCAGCCTTCCTAGCTAACTCCTCTGCAGTTGGCCATCAGTTCAGGTTATATAATTTAGAGTTTGTCTTATTCCTCTTACTGAACTACATGCTCACTGTAGCCCTAATTCTTGTCAGAGACACTCTGATGCCCTCGGAAACTCTTGGCAGGCACAGGGTCCTAGGAGCTATTCATGCAACACTGTGAGCAAACGAGAAAAATACCCAATCACTGTGAATGCAAAGTTGACACTTCTACTTCACATCATAAAGTCTTTTAAAAACTTTTTTCAGGGTCTAGAAAGATGGCTCGGCGGGTAAGAGCACTGACTGCTCTTCCAAAGGTCCTGAGTTCAGATCCCAGCAACCACACAGTGGCTCACAACCACCCATAATGAGATCTGATGCCCTCTTCTGGTGCGTCTGAAGACAGTTACAAGTGTATTACACAGGAGCGAGGGGGGGCCGTCCTGAGTTCAATTCCCAGCAGCCACATGATGGCTCATGGCCATCTGTACAGCTACAGTGTACTCATACACATAAAAATAAATAAGTAAATCTTTAAAAAAAAAAAAAACTTTTTTCATAGATGACATCACCAGAAAAATGGTTTTTAAAGCCTTTAGGAAAAAAGTTAATTATTGTTATAACATCATCTCAAATGCCACCCTGATATCACAGTCTGATGAGATCCAGACCAATACACTACAACTCTACACTCCACTACTACACCAAGTACAGATTCCAAAAGGCCATTCAGCATCTCTGACACTCACACTTGACTACTGCATCTCACCACAGCACGCATCTGATGGCCAGATGCTCACTGTTAAGCTGACCTATCCAGACAGCACACAAGTCAAGTCCAAGTGTGACCAGTACTAACCTCCTCTTGCAGCCAGGGCTCCCTGGCTTCACTTGATGACAGAGCTCTGAAACCGGTTCAAGCAGAGTCAGACATCCTCTGAATGTGTGTGCCTGCCCAGGTGCTAGATCTCCAAGAACAACCTTGACGCACAACAACCTTGACACACAACACTGTGCAAAACACACATCTGGGGTAAACTGAAGGCTCCAGAAGAGGCAGTATCTAGGCACTTTATGGCAAAGGTGTATTAAAGCCATTACAAAGTAGCCTGGAACCCTGAATAGTCTGCAGAGTTTGCCTAGCACTAGAGGAGCTCCTTAAACTACTTACTGCAGTTCCAAGGATCAGCTGCTAAGGGGAGGCTCTGGATGTGCCAAGGCCCATTTTGTCCTCCTAAAAGCAAACCTGACATATGAGCCACCGTCACCCAATTATCCTTCCTCTATAGTGACGGAGGTGTCATAGGACAGAGCACGGACTCTTGACAACCTTTTCTCTGCTTCCTCCCATAGCCAGCCAGCCTGAGAATGCCCAAATACAAAGTCCACTTCCCCAGTACAGACCTCCCTCCCCTGGACAGTCATGTGACGTGGGCTGACTCGCCAGTCACCAAGGTTTCTCTCAAGTAAAAGTGTTTGTGGGCACTCGGGTGGCCATGACACAGAGATGTCAGAGCAATTCACCATGAATACTGGGAATACCTCAATGTGTACAAAGAGTACCACAGTATAATCTATGTGCTAACAAAAACTGTGCACTCCATGTACTACATAAAAGACAGGAGTATTGCTTTGAGGTGGGAGAGGGTGGGACAGTAAGATGCTTCAGTAGGTAAAGACCTTTGCTGCCAAGCCTGACTACCTGAGTTTGATTCCCAGGATCCCTGGGGTGGAGATAAGTGACAACTCCTGACCAACACACACACACAATCACACTCACACATACATACTGGCACACACAATCACACTCACACACACAATCACACACACACTCACATACACAATCATACTCACACACAATCACACTCACACACACAATCACACTCACACACAATCATAAACACAATCATACACACACAATCACAATCATACACACTCACACACACAATCACACTCACACATACATACTGACACACACAATCACACTCACATACACAATCACACTCACACACACTCACACAATCACACTCACACACACACTCACATACACAATCATACTCATATACACACACTCGCATACACACAATCACACTCACACACACACACATACATTCACACACAAGCAGAGAGAGAGAGAAAGAGAAATAATTAAATAAAAAAATTAAATTTAAAAAATAAAATAAAGGGAGAGAACCAAAAGAGCAAAACCTGGTTTAAAAAAAGGCGGGGGTGGGGGTGGGGCGTAAATCTGGTAGTGCAACTTTGCCAAAACTACTCATCCACCCGTAAGTTGGTTGTGTGGCTACTCTAGCCATCATTACATATGGTTGGCCCTCTCTGCCCATAGTTTCTTCATCTACAGTATCAAACATAAGCAGACCATAAGATATTTGGGAAAAAAAAAAACCTGAAACTACCGGACAGTCATGGCCCTTTTTGGCCCTCGCTATGTCCAGAATAATACAGCATTACAGTCAGTTATATTTGCATTTTGTGGAGTACAGTCCATCAGCAGATAGACGACTTCAAGTTTATATGAAGTTAGATGGGGTTATATAAACACTGCATTTTATGTCAGGAATTGAAGCATTCAAACTTTGATCTGTATAGTCCTATAATCAATCTCCTGAGGAATCCAAGGAAGGGCTGACCCTACTGTGTGCTGGGTAGTAGCCTCCAAAATAAGTTATAGGGCTGGCTCTACTCCTACAGCTTAAGGCTCAGGGAGAGAAAGCACTGTGCTGTGCACAGTGCTTACAAAGTGAAGAACTAGCATTCACTTCCAAACCCACAACCCACACTCCAAACCCTTCCTTTCTTTCCTCCAACTCAACCACTCTTTCAGTAACAAAAGCTCGTGTTTAACGTTCTCAGTGAGCTAATATTGGGATCATGAGTATGGACTGTAAAAGTCAGTAATGCCTACAAGAGTCTTAAAGCACATTCACCTCATAATTTAAATCTTTCAAATAGCATGTAGATTCTCTGCTGACTTACTGGGGTTTCTGCAAGGAGCCTTTATCAAGAAGCTTATTAGCACACACTGTGCACAACTCTCTGGCCTTACGGTTCAGGATACTGTCTGCCAGAGTGTTGTCTGGTGCATACACACAGCTAATACAGCACAGATAAAGTACGGCCACATATCCTCTCTCTCCCTGAAACACAACCAGGTGGTCAAAATGGTCACAAGCATTTCCTGAAATTTGGAAATCTACCACAGTCATCTGCAAACTGGGATGCCCAAGTCCTCAGGGCAAGTGCAGACCTCTTGGTAAGATCAGCACAGCGGGGGGGGGGGGGGGGCTGAAACAGTCTTCCCTGAGACTGTTCTTGGCCCCTTAACACCAGCTCCGTCAGTGCCACAGTTCAACCCAAGGTAGGCTGCAAAATCAGCAAGTCCCCTGCTACTGCCAATCCTACTGGACAGGGAACCCAGTCAGGACAGTGGTGATCCCAGAAGCAAATGGACTTGGTAGGCCAAGGCTCCCTGTGTCTACGGGTGAGGTCCTGTCCAGCTGTGAACAAGAGTCCAAAGAACTCTCAGGAAGTTCAGGGAGAGGAAGTAACCACTGTGTGCCACATAAACTCTTTATGGCACACCAGAGGCTCTGTGGTTGCAAATAGCAGAAGAAACCCTGCGTCAAACAAGGTGAAAGGCAAGGGCCAACGCAATGCTGTCCTCTGACCCCCATGAGCACCATCGCATGCATGTGTGCAAGTGCACACACACTCACAAGTGATCAGCAGTTGTACAGTATGGGAACACACAACAGTACGGTACAATGATTATTTACGGAGCACTGTGATTGTGTCGGGTACTAAAGGAATCTGGAGATAATGAAGGAGACAGGAGACACCAGCAGGCATGGCACTTCCTCCAATAGCCTTGAGCACCTACGGACAGTCCTAAAATCAGTCTTCCTCATATACCAAGGGGCTACTGGATGACCAGTAAGAGCAAATGGGGGGCTGGGGAGGGAAGGGTGAGGAAGGATGGAGGTGGACAGAGGTCAGAGGATATGAATGAGGAAAAGACAGAGATGAGGGGGTTGGGGGGTCAGGGGGGCTGGGCGAGGGGTGAGGAGAGAAGGAAGAAAATCAACTAAAGCACTTTGAAAATACTTAAACAACATATAATACCTTATATGCTAATTTTAAAGTCACTTTAAATTAAATTAAAATAAAAGGGGCAGTGAGATGACTCAGTGAGTAAACACACCCGCCACAGAGCCTAACAGCCTGAGTTCAATCCTGGAACCCCACATGATGGAAGAGGAGAACTCACTCCCAAAAGTTGACCTATGTATGTGTGTGTTCTACGTGTGTGTTTGAGGAAGTGGGGGAGGGCTGGCACGTGCATGCATATATGCATTTGCACATACACACTAAAATATATAAAATTATCAAACTTTATTAAAAATGTAATCATCTAGATATGTAAGAATGGCACACTGAGCTCTGCATCTGAACACATCACACTCAGCTGTTGAAAGATGCTGAATCTAAGTATCTTATGGAAAGCCCAACTCATCGCCCAAAGATTAAGCAAAATAAAAATGACAACACAAACAGCTGCCTTCTCACTATTGACAAAGAGAAGCCAAAACACAGAAGAAAGAGCCCAACCCATGAACCCAGTTCTCCTGAGGTAAAGGGGAAATAACAATACTCAGAGAATGTGTGGGGAGAGCCCTCACTGCAGGAAGGCCTGCTCTGAGTCTACACACCAGGCCGAGGAATGGCCACTGTGCAGACAACGGCCGGAGTCTACACACCAGACCAGGAATGGCCACTGTGCAGACAACGGCCAGAGTCTACACACCAGGCCGAGGATGGGCACTGTGCAGACAACGGCCGGAGTCTACACACCAGGCCAGGAATGGCCACTGTGCAGACAACGGCCGGAGTCTACACACCAGGCCGAGGATGGGCACTGTGCAGACAACGGCCAGAGTCTACACACCAGGCCAAGGATGGCCACTGTGAAGACAACGGCTGGAGTCTACACACCAGGCCAAGGATGGCCACTGTGAAGACAACGGCCGGAGTCTGCACACCAGGCCAAGGATGGCCACTGTGAAGACAGATACAGACTAGTATCCCTTTCCATTTCTTCTTGAAGCTGTTTCTAAAATCAGGTTGCAGAAAGTAGTCAGTCTTTTCTTCTTGGCCAGCTGGCGTCAGATCGCACGGGTCAAACAGTGATGACAGGGCGAGAGAGAGAGAGAGAGAGAGAGAGAGAGAGAGAGAGGAGACCAGGCACAGTTTTTGTATTCCACCCAAGTTTGCTCTGCACTGCTCCCAGACAGTGATGCATGAAGATGCTCTCTAGACTAATCACTGAGAGCATGAAGACGGAAATCAAGACAAGCAGGAGCAGACAACAATAAACACAAAGGGATAAATGCACAAAGCAAAGAGAAATTAAATAGCAAGATAGAAGGCACAAAGGCGACAACTGGGGAGTGTGAAGCTGAAGGGCCACCATCAGGGTGTGTACTGAAGCAGCTGCAGAAACCAGGACTTACTTCAGGCTTGTGTAAGCAAGCAGCTAAAGAAGAGGAAAACATGTCCCGAAGAATGAGGTGCAGTAATGCCAGAGAAAGAGAAGGTTAAATCCTACTAGACTTGAGAATTCGAGACTGCCTGCCAACGCAATGTTAACCACATGGGGGCCCACATGACCACCAGCTCATGAGTATACACATAGGCTGTGCAATAAAAAATAAAATACTACTTCACAACAAAAGGTGAAAAAGTTCTAGTGGCAGAATCTCAAACATTATGCCAAATATGTTAAATATATCTATTAGGAAGACAATTTCTCTTATGATTCCCTTTATCTGACTTCCAGAGAAGGCCGTGGTGGAACAGGAAAGCACAGCAATAGTTGTCTATGCTGGAGCTGGGAATGAGGTCCAATTGCTAATAGCTGAAGGTCACAGAGTAGAGGGAAGGGGGCGGCAGGAGCACACACACGCACGCACGCACGCGCACACACACACACACACACACACACACACACACACACACCATAAAACTAGATTATGCAAAAGGCTGCCCATTCTCTATACTTACTAGGTTAACTGAATTGGACACTTAGATTGGAGTTTACTGACTATATACTACACTTTACCAAAACTCAAACAATACACACTCCATAGCAGTGTGGCGGAGTCAGTGACTTGACTACCTGGAGACTAGAAGAGGTCATTTGGCTGTGAGATAGCTTATCAAATCCACACTTAGTGCAAAATCAAGGTCCTCCAAGACATTGTGTGAGCTGAACTGGAACTCAGCACACACTGGACACTATCCTATCAGAGCACAGAAGGCCAACTGAGACATCCACAAGGAAGCCGTGACACCCAAACCTTCCTCCGTGGTCCGCCTTCCCCATACAC